>JAPFBL010001617.1:6315000-6540000 GCA_026182355.1 Hermatobates lingyangjiaoensis
GAATCTTTGTCATGTAATATTCATGGTAAGAAAATATTAAATCCAAAATTTAATGTTTTTAGAATAAGCAGAACGGTAGAAAATAGTACACATTTTTACATAAATTACGAGAAATACCTTCCACAAACTTCAGTATTATTCAGTAAAATGAAGTTCCTTAACGCAGTAACTACTAAATTTCGATTAAATTTCCCTAGGACTTGTAGCTTTTTAACAATTCTCGATGGATATCTACCCAGTCACAAATAGAATTTTCATTAAATTCTCATTTTTTTTCATGATCACTCTACCTTATATTAGATAAGTAAAAAACTTAGTTCAAATAGTTAAAACACAAAATATCATCAGTAGTATAATAGTGCCAATACTGGGGGGCCACGGCCCCTTTACCCCACCCCCGACCATGCGAAGGGTGGCCACGCCCCTTTCCCCACCCCACCCCTCACCAGCTAATAACCTTCTTCCCCACCCCTCCACCTCACCCCGCATCTGGCCTTCACCAACCAATTACCTTCTTCCCCACCCCACCATCTCACCCCACCTCTGGCCTCACCCCACCCATCTTTCGCAGCCTGACCTACCTCAAGGTCTGTTATGTTATGATTGGAAGTTGAGGTCATTCATCAGCCATGGGAAATAACAAAATTAGCCTTTCCCACAGCCATGTGTCAAATAATTTATGACTCTGCCTGGTTACATTACCCTGATCTCTTGCATCAGTCAATTATTTTTTTCAGCCCGTATGGCTAATTCACAAAGCACTTATATCAGCCATGGGAAATAACAAAATTAACCTTTCCTACAGCCTTGCGTCAGACGATTTATGACTCTGCCTCATTACAATGCCTTGATCTCTTGCATCAGTCAATTAATTTTTTTAGCCCGCATGGCTAATTCACGTTCCAATTAGTTCGTCTAATACAATGCCGTTGGAAATATCAGACCTATCCTTTCCCAGACCCAAACAACATACTGTTTACTCATCCACTGACACATCTGCTATTGCGTCATAACCCCCACCCACCGTCCCAATTCTGCTAAATAATTTTAACAACTGTTAAAAAAGTATAATTTTTCAATGTTTAATGAATCAGGTCCGGTGCAGTTGTCTGATATACCTAAATTTGAAAAAGCCAATAATATTTCAATAACCATTTTTGCACTACATGAAAAGGATTCAATTTACCCATTGAAAATTGTAGATGTAGAAGAGGATGACCACCGTGATTTATTGTTGATTCGCAAGGATGAAAAAGCTCATTTTTCTTATATAAAAAATTTCCAAAGGATAATACGTCATCAAATTCAAGCCAAAACAAAATCAACTTACACGCTTGTCTGAAACACAATATTGTTGTTTCACTCAAATATCAAATCGTTATGGTAAAAGAGCAAATGAACGTTTATTAATTCATAGGCAATTATGCTAGGAGAAAAAGTCTTGCATTGCAAAAATGCCTACAAATGACTTATAATTTGATAAATACGAGACGACATACAAAATACCGATTGTCATATAGGCAGACTTCGCAGCCATCTTCAAAAAATCAGAGCCTCTTGAAACGCTTCCCAACTTTCATTAATTATTCCAGTACAATATTAACACACACATTTTGTCATCTTATTGTTTTATAATCAAAACGACAGATGAAATTGAACAAGACTTTATATTGCCAACTACACCCGTCTTATATCGTGGAGAAAACGCTGCTAAGCATTTTATTGAAAATTTACGAGACATTTCAGTCAAGGTAGATAAAATTATAAATCACAATCTACTCATGCCTAAATTAACAGATGACGAATTGAAGACTTATTTAAACGCTAAAACGTGTCCCATATGTCAAAGAGATTTTAACGATAGTGTGGTAAAGGTGCGTGACCACTCACACTTTAGCATAAATACTAACAAAACCTCAACAGGAAAATTTCGTCAGGCATTGTGTCGAAGCTGTAACTTAAAGTATAATAACTTGAAAACATGTTTGTTGTCGTGGCCATAAATAATTTATCATAATATGACCTCACATTTCCTAATTACAGAGTTTAACAGAAACGAAGATATTAATATAATACCACTCAATGAGCAAAGCTACTTGGCCTTTACAGTAAAAATCGGCAATGATACATTTCGTTTTATCGACACATTAGATTTACAATGGCTAGCTTGGACAAACTCGTAAGCATACAAGATAAAGAGTGGTTGGTCAGACAATTGGGAAAATTCTATCCCGACAGGCAACAGTGTGAAATGGTTACTAGAAAGGGGGTCTATCCGTACACTTATACAGATAGTTGGGAGAAATTCAATGATACCACGCTTCCACCCAAAGAATCTTTTTACAACGACTTGACAGATCGTCACATATCTACAGATGACTATAATTACGCCAAATCGGTGTGCGCAGTGTTTAAATATAGAAATTTGGGCGAATATTCAGATTTGTATTTGACTGTAGACACAATTTTGCTCATGATTGTTTTTGAAGAGTATGGAAACGAAGTATATAGAACATATGGGATAGATCAAGCGCAATATTTCACAACACCCAGTTTAAGTTGGAATTTAATATTGAAACACACGAGACAGACTGTAGGTTTATTCCGAGATCATGACATGCAGCTGTTTACCGAGAAATCCATTTATGGTGGAATATGTCAATTAAATATTAAATATGTTGAAGCCAACAACAAGTACTTGACGAATTATGACCCCAATAAGCAAAATTTGTGCATTATGGCATTTTATGTTGTTAGCCTATACAGTTCGGTGATGCAGTTTTTTAAACTTCCCGTCGGTGACTATGCCTGGGAAGAGGATTTGGATAGATTCATATCAGATTACATAAAGTCAAAATTACAATGTGACATAGACTATCCCGAGGAAATTCACTACGCTCATTCAGACTATCCCTTTTGCCCCGAGAGAATAGCAGTCAATAGGGGAAATTATAAAAAACTCGTTCTCACTTTAAACAATAAGAAAGACTACTTTATCCATTATTTATACCTAATGCAGGCTATCGACCATGGTTTGGTGTATTGAAATCAGTCAAAAGAGTGTTGGGTTTCAAGCAGACCTATTGGATCAAACCGTATGTTCAATTAAACACTGATAAACGTAAAAATACAGATAACGAATATTAGAGACAATTGTACAAACTTTTTCTCAACAGCGTGTATGGCATGAGTTTACGGAATGTTTGCAAAGACAAGAAAATTAAATTGATAAATAATGAAAAGTTATTGGACAAATATTTAAAACACCCAGCCTTTGTGGATCGACACATCTTTAATGAGCATTTAGTTTCCGTTACATTGGGCAAGACAGAAGTATTTTATAACAAGCCTACAATAATTGGAGCCAGTATCCTTGCGATATCAAAATTTATAATGTATCGATACTTTTATGACGTTTTCGGACCTGTTTTTAAGCAAGACCTATCACTCATCTATACAGGCACTGGTCAAATTACCAATATTGAAGATATCTATGAAAATTTGCTTGCCATTGAAAACTACTTGGACGCTTCAAATATTCCAGCTAAGCTCAAACTCTTTTCCAATAAAAACAAGGGTGTTCCAGGACTGATGGAGGAAGATACGGGAACAATTATTGAGAAATTTGTCGGTCTATCACCAAAAATGTATTGCTTAAAACTCGTTGGTGAGATGGACAAGAAGAGATGTAAAGGAATATCAAAGCATGTAGGAATTAGTTTTGATGACTATTACAACACTCTGGAGACTAGTCAAAATCTTTACAAAGAAATGAACAGGATCCAATCTAGATATAAAGTCAGCACGATTCACTTGAATAAATTAGCTTTGAAAAATTATGACTACAAAAGAATCGCTTTGGTGTACATACTTTGCCTCATGGGCATTATTATTTTGTAAATGGTCAGCTAGGTTAGTGGTGGTAGTGGTGGGATTCATGTTTCTAAATAGTGGTGGGGGTACTATTGACTATCATGACGGTCTCTAAACGCTGGTTTAATTTCTAAAGGCTGGTGCTACAGTATGCTGCTCTCCTCTGAATTTGTGATAAATGCTAAAACATTAAGGATAGTTTTACAAACTCTAAATCATGTTTCTCTAGTTCTTACTCATGGGAGAAAACAAGTTACTTTTGATATCGATATATACAACACACTAACCAGTGATCTATTACAGAAGCGATTTTAATTTTTTTCAATAATATAGGCTGTTATAGCGATCATATTGAGTGTGATTATATAAACGTGTCATTATTAAATCTAATAGGGAAGAAGAAGCTCATCATCTTGGGCGACAGTATTCAGTTAAACAAGTCAGATTATGAATTAATGATTTGCTTAAGAGAGTCGCTAAATAGTTTCTTTCAATTTTATTTATCAATAATTTTATTTCAACAACACTTGGCAATTCCGTATTTATTCTCCAATCGTGTACCAACATCCATATTGTCGGCTAATGACGCAACACAACCAATTGAGCAGGAGGAGCAGGAGGAGGTGGTGGTGGTGGGAGAATAAACAAGGAGATTTATTGTAACTATAACGCTTTCATATACTTTCCTCGCATTCTTCCATCTCTTTACAACATTACTAAATATTATAACACTGATTGTTTTTTTATTTTCAGATTAATAACATGGAGCTATTTGTGGTTTTGGAAGTGAATGGCTTGAAGTCAGAAGAAGGAAATTTCATCATAAAGGAGATAAGCTGCTCATCATCAAGTGTGCGGGAAGACCGTCTTAGCATAAAACATTTTTTCTTCAAACCACCATCTGTCATCAGGGGAAATCACAAGACCAACACTTGGCTGTTCAATCCACTCCATGGGTTGGACTGGGACAGGGACGAGGATGAAAATGACGCTGGGGAGCGTGGCTCCCCAGTATTGGCACTATTATTCTACTATCATCCTTTAAATGTATTTTTTCAAAATTATAACATAAACCATATTCATATACTATAGTATACTTATAATATATTTACACTTCGAACTAATAACTTCGCACATCATACACAGTTATAATTACTCAACAATTAATACAAACGTATGAGTATGATACAGTGAAACACATTGTAATGTAAAGATCCAAAGAACTCACGCAATAGTTCGAAAGCTGGAACAACTAAAAATTTTCTTCTCTGGACCATCACTAGAGCCTCAAAATCAATGCCCATGTGGAGGTAAAACACACACACGCACACACATCATAGAAATATTTGCAAAAATACACTTCAGAGGACCTCAAGACATGAATCGCCGTTAACATTTTGACATCGAATTGTTTCATGATTGCTATATATCATAGCAAAGTGAAAGTAAGGAAAGTTCCAAAGTAACTTTTCGGTAATGGTCTTTCCAGATACTCCAATTTCTCTACCTCACCTGCCACATATTTCTTCTCCAGCGATTACTCTAATGAATTTGCAAGGCAATCGGACGAAGCATCATGCACGAGTCTTAATGGAGTGAAAAAGTGGCCATAGTGTTAGTCTGGCATCATCGATAAAAATAAACTGCTGTTTCTGCTCAGGTAAAACTGAGTAGGCAGAAGACCTAGAAGACATATAGAAGATTTACCACTGAATTTCGAATCGCTTTTGAAGGTGCGGTTATTGTATAGAGGAGCAGAAAGCAATCTTGAACTTCACTTTCTAGAACTAAGGCTGAGTTCACTGCTGCTTCTTGAGCATGTAAAGAAGCCAAATTATAGTGCTTGCAGTTATTGCTATCAATTGATATTTTAATATCGACCCCAACCCTAATTAACGAAATAATCAAGATTGATAGCTTTGATTAAAAACGAAAAGATCAGTCAGAGATCGAAACATACTGATGTGAATTACAACTTTATTCGTGAACTTAATAATAATAAAGTGATAGAGGCGAACTATAGTAACTTAAGTAGTATGGTAGCTGATGTTTTTACAAAGCTCTTAGTAAAATAAAATGCAATTTTTTTTTATGAAAAACTTAATCTTTCTTACCATAATGAGAATAATGGTTCAGGTGAGGTGTTAAGATCAACCATTGTTTATATTAAACAGTTATAATCTCACGTTTACTTTATGGTTTTCTTTATAATATTTTGTGCACATTGTTGGTGAAGTTGAGTTTTTTTAGATTTATTTATTTCATTTCAACACATATCACTCAATCACTATTAATAGCAATGCATATAAAAGTAAAATGTATTAATACTTTTCTAATACTCTGTGTATTATTAATAACCAATGAGCATTGTTTATTTATTTTCTTACATCTCTATTATTCATACATCAATACATTTATAGGAGGAGAATTAGTTAAATAAATGTTTAAAATTACACATTATTCAGTAATGAAATATACATTTTAGAGTGATTCACTTGTAAATCTAAATACGAACTGAACAATAACATGTAAATTACTCGTGTAATCCAAATACAAGAACAATAAGAACAAAACTCACCTTTGACGTATAAATGAACTGTCCTCTCTGGATAAGGTTCAAAACTGTCATATAAAAAATATGATCTACATTTGTAATAGCCATTATGATTTTGAGAAACATTGGTAATATGAAGAGTACTGAAATATGTAAAATTGGATCTATCTTGAGTAAAATAGAGACCTGAAAATTAATTAAATTTCAAATGTTATTAAATTACATCATAGAATTTAAATATCCTATACTAAAAATAAAATTGCATAACTTCGTCTTATATGACATTTTTTTATAAAAATTGTTATAATAGATACAAGTTTTTCATTATTTAAAGCAGTCTTCCAGAATGATAGTTAGTGTCAGGATCGAATGTAGGACCTTGAGGACATTGTAACATTAAACTTTCCTTAAAAAATAATTTAGCAATGAAGTTCTCTTTGCAATCAGACACTTAGGCCAAAAAATAATTCTTATATTCAGGACCACTATATCATCTAACCAGTTAGTCATTCTCAAATATTATTGCCTAACACAGTCTAGTTAGTAGTGGTACAGAACATGTACCTAAGACGCAAGTATTGCACAATCAAGGAACTTACTATAACTAGACACATTAAATGGAATTTTACTTCATTTGAATGACGTGAGTAATCATAATGAATGTAATATAGGAAAGTAATTTTAATTAAATAAGCTAATACTACATGCTTCCATAGCAAGCACCGTTATTTTTTCTGAAACTAACTCTATCTTACATGATATTCATTTAAAAGTTGACCAAACCTTGGACTATTGTAAGTTAGTGGAAAGAAATGTTGATCTTACCATTCAGAGAGTGATTAACCAGAGGTAATATAGTATGGTTTTCATAAAACCAATCAAAAGAATCACCATAGTGATATTTAGTTGCACCACAAACTAACGAAACGTTGTCAGTCTCATAGAAATATTCATGTTCACTCCATACATCCAGACCTTCATTGACCTCTAAAATAAAAAGAAAAACATGATATTTATAAGACATTTCATAAATCTGGAAAAAATGAGGTTGTTAATATAATCTTAAGTCAAATAATAAGTACGAACTAAATTTAGTATTATTTTTGTCATTTCATGCATATATATTTTCAAAACTTTTGGAAATAAAACAAAGGAACTAATGCTGTCAAGGGAAATAGGTAAAATCCAATATTATTTTAAATGATTCACCTTTTTTCTTTCTATAAGTAATATACAGATTTGAGGAAAAAAAATTATTTTGAGATTTTAACTGCGTGAGTGTTGAAAAGGTTTCTGCCCTTGTGAATACACTGCAGGTTGCAGCATTCGATGATAAAAAAGAAATCTAACAAATCAATGATTCTTGGTTGCACAAAGAATTGTCTAGTTTTATGAAATATCGAAAACCATAGGGTAGTATATCCTACATAATGTCTAACAAAAACTATTTTTTAATTCTTCTAGTACTATAGAAAGTTGAATGTACTTATTCAATATCCTTGCAATAATAATATTGCACAGTAGACATTCTAAGAATTTTGCTTCGTAAAAAACTGGATACATTCAAAATTATAACAGTTAACTTTCCCCTGTGTTTACATGTCAGATTTGTTTACCTATTAAAAAAAATCTGGAGTGGCCTACACTCAACTTCACTAAACATCACATCATACTTCTTGGGTATATAATGAATTATGCTCCATTTAGGTATAATATAAATGTCTAAATGGGAGATGATAATTAGTCTTTCATTCCTCGAGGTAATACAAATAGTAATTGATCCTATTATAAATATTAAGCTTATTTTCTGAGTATCACAAGACTGATTATTATAATATAATTAGTATAACTACAGCAATAATAACATTTTTGAAAAGCGAAAGTGTAGATTTAGTGTTACGAAATAATCTCTTACAGGAGAACATAGCTTTTGTTCCAATAGGCACTTGATCTCTTACATAGTTTAACGGACCTCCTTCCATAGAAGATTTAGGAAAAAGATTGCCAATTAAAACAATAATATTCTTATGTAGGAAAAAATGTCGTTTTTAGATCAATTTTAATTTAAAATGTAGGATAATTATATTTATTACTAGCAAACGTACCCGTCTTTGACGGAATCAAAAATTCTATTATACTTGGTATTCCAAAATATCAATTATAGTATTATACTAATACTACAATTAGAAGTTATAGAATAGTAGAAAATACAATTATTAGTACAGTGCTAAACAAATGCTTCTGTATACACCACATTAGCTGTCTGTCCTTCAGGTTCACGGAAGAACAAACAGTTGGAACCTCTGACTCTTGAGCAAGTAAACTATAGTTGAACATGTGAGAAAAACTTGGTCTCGCTAACTTGAATTCCTGCGTTAGATAAAGTCTCCCTTTGTGACTTAGTTAACGTCATTGCGAAATAGACTCTGACAGGACTTTGCAATCATTTCAACGGAAACAGACAGTGGCTCGGAATCAATGGTATGTGTGGTATACACACAGACTCCACATTCCACACCCAGTCATGATGGCCGCCTCTACGGCACATCTGTGCAGAGCACAAACTCCGAGTTGCACATTTCCCGGGGCACTCAAGTTGCGTAACATGAAATTTGTTACTGATACTAAGTCACAGCATGATGATGCTCCTACCTGAAGTTTTTACTCATGAGCAGGCAGTCCAAGAGCAATCACGGAGTCAAGAAATTCAGTTAGATAATAAACTACTTCCTCTTTCCTAATCACTCTCTTTACTGACTTTTAAGTTCTATCTTCGGGTTGATATAGCGTAAGAACATGTTTGCTGATTTTTCCTGCCTGTTCATTAGTAAGGATTGAGCATTGCTCGTTCACAAAGCCATTTATTCTCAATAAGCTCAAATAAGCATAATATTCATATATTAGCATTTTGCTATAAGCAAATATTAATGTACGCAAATGAAATTAAAGTCAACTAACAATACCTAATTGCTACCCCTGTATATTTTCAAAATAAACATGTGTGTGTAGTTAGCCAAACACGACTTAAAAGTTCATAACTTCGCTGCATCATTGAATATTCCATCCATCCAAAGATTAGATTTTAAGTTAGACATACACAAATCTACAATCAATGTTTCAGTTTTATATGTCTTATGGTGGCAATATTATGTGGACAAACCGGCAGACAGAAATTATTCTAAGGGTACATGTGGCTACTAAAAAGTATGAAACGTAAAGAAAACTTGAAATGAGTTAGTTCTAATTAACGTGCTCCCAGTCAACAGCCAGCACGCAAGCCACTGGGCTACTCTGGTTCCATACCTTACTTTATTACCAGTGTTTATATTACGCAAATATTAAATTAAAAAAAAATGTTTTTGTTACATTTATTTATAATACATTTGCACTACTGTACCTAGCCAGGGAGCAAGCTACTGGCTCCCTGGCTAGGTCCCTTTACTTTATTACCATTTTTTATAATATTCACATTTTAAATTCAAAAAAATATTTGTTTGTTACATTTATTTATAATACATTTCCACTACTGTCATCGGCGATCACGCAAGCCACTGGGCTACTCTGGTCCCATTCCTTAGATTATTACCAGTGTTTTCATTTAGCAAATATTAAATTAAAAAAAAGTTTACAGTTATATATAATACATAGCAAACGTACCCGTCTTTGACGGAATCAAAAGTTCCGTCATTTTTGGTATTCCAAAATCTCATTAGAAATTATAGAACAGTAGAAAATACCATTATTAGTACTGTGTTAAACAAATGCCTCTGTATACACTACATTATCTATCTGTCCTTCAGGTTCATGGAAGAACAAACAGTTGAAACCTCTGACTCTTGAGCAAGTAAACTATAGTTGACTATAGATCCTCTTGAAGATGGGATCCAGGCGGACCCGAAACCGGTCGAGCTTTACAGAGACTTTACGAGGTATGACGGAATGTATTATTACTAATTCTAAGTAAACTATAGTTGACCATGTGAGAAAAACTTGGTCTCGCTAACTTGAATTCCTGCGTTAGATAAAGTCTCTCTTTGCGACTTAGTTAACGTCATTGCGAAATAGACTCTGACGGGACTTTGCAATCATTTCAACGGAAACAGACAGTGGTATGCGTGGTAAAACAATACCACATACTCATTATATACCACATAAAATCATTATTTTATTTATATAGATTTTTCAAAGAATGTTTTAAATTTTGAATTATGTTTTACACTTCTGGTGTTTTATAAAATTATTATATTGGAAATTTTATGGCATGCTAGTGTTTTTTAAAAAATCACTTTTCTTTCCCTTTGTCAAAAATTATAAAAAGCCAATTTTTATTTTTTTGTAATAAAATTACTATTACACTGTCTCTGAGCGAGTGTAATCTCTTAATTTAAAAGTTTTATAGCTGGAAGCTTGGAATTTTTAAAAATAATAGATATGGACTACTAGACTAAAATAATGAAAAAAACTGGATATTTTTCAACAGCATAATAGAAAAGAGTTCATTCCTCATACTTCAATATTACTTAATGTTAATATGATTCATAAACACAAAAAAATGTACATCTAATATTAAGTTTTGTTCTAGGATGCAACATATAGATTGAAAAGAGCGTTTTTTGAGACAAATCCATCATACCATGGAAAGCATCAGAAATTATATGTTTGATTGGCGTTGATTTTTTCATGGAAGAATTTTATACTTTTACATCTCACATTTAGTTCTCCAATTATTTAAAACTTTTTCAGTAAACCTCCAAACGGCAATTTTATTTCAGTAGATTCATTCAAAAAATTCTGAGTCAATGTAAATAAATGTAAACAAATACAAGTATAGCAAGTAAACCAGTAGTCCAGGATAAACATTTAGTTTTTGTAGCTTTATTGCTCTTTGCTGTGTTTCAAATTTCATGATTTTATTTTTTAAATTGCTAATTTATTGCTCAATTTTTTGGCGAAATTTCAAGATATTCAAATGAACCGTTTAGCGTAAAAAAATTTTCTGAAAAGAGTAAATATACTATAACGCCCCTGTGGTGAATATAATTTTGAAAAAAGGTTATCATAACTCATTTCCACAAAATGTTCTGTTTTTAGGTACAGTTTCATGTTGATCCGTCAAACGGTATGGGAGCAGTATAAAATTAACAATACGTATGATAAGTAGGTCAAGGTCAGTCACTGACCTTCTTTCAAGGTCACCCATTGACATACCTTCATGGTCACACACTGGCCAACCTAATATCGTTGATAATATTTTAAATTTCCTTTAAATATAATAATATTTGTGTTATTTTATATTATTTTATAGAAATGAAAATAGCCTGTGTGATTTGAAAAAAATGTAATATAGAACTGATATTTTAAATAAAGCAATGCATCATTCAGGATTAGGTGATGACGAATGAGGTCCGCGCCCAGCCACCTGAACATCATTAGATTCAGCCTCATTAAGATACAACCCCATTCACAATCCACAATCAATCCCGTTAGAACCCAAATGTGCTTTCCTCCATCTTTTGTACTCTCCTAACCTGCCACACCTTCTGCCTCAATATTTTGGTTCCCTACCAACCCACCTAAAAGTCACCACTGATTTACTGCCCACCACTCGCCCACTTATGCCGCCCGCCTTCCTCGCCTTCCACCCGTTCGGCTGCTCATTAGTATGCACCCCTTCTCACAGAGCTGTGAAACACCGTCACCCGCTCATTATTATACACCATCAAGTCCATTATTCCACTGCAAGTCCATTAGACTCCTGAATGTTAATCCTTTCACCCATTAACTTGTATAATTTTAATATAATGGTGATAGTATTATTTTATATTGTTAACGTAAATACATTATAACTTTTAACAATTTATTAGAATTTATTAATAATTTTCATTATGGTTTAAATAGACCGCGACGACTTGAACATGTAATGCAAATGATGTTTTGATCCCCACCACTATCCGCCTCAGTTAGAAACTATTCATTCGGGGACAAGGTCAATGACCTCTGTTTGACCATCTTCCTGCATCTCTGTTTTGATTCCCTACTAACCTAACTCAAGGTCACTCACTTATATCGCCCACCTGCACCCATCACCTTCCATATACAGACTCTAACCTTTCCGTCTGACTCAATGTTTTGATTCACACTGGCCTAATGTCATTACAGAGGCTAATTCAATTATCACTATCTACCAAACACATCTGACTCATGGTATTGATTTGTCCATTGGCCTAATGACATTACTATACTAAGTTAATGACCGTTGCTTGCCTCCCCATATGAGATAATCACTTTATTCCACACTGATCATCCTCATTGTTTTGTTGTTTTGGTCTGGAGCTCGGTGGGGTATGTTCACTTGGAGCACAACCTGTCTCGCAGACTCTTGTTAGTTTACATGTTCGCTGTTAGAGGACAACAATATCCAGATGGTCAAATCTTATTCTAATACATATTGAATTTAATGTTGATTTTTGAACAGGTTATTACTTATTAAATTGAGGAGCAGCGTTCAAAGAGGTGATGCATGTGGGTGGGAGTTGTGAACGCTCAAACTATGAGTTTTTTTATTTAATTCGAGAAGGATGAATGGATACAAGTCCTAGAAATTGTAGGTAAGGGGGTGGTGGTGGTGGTTGGGGATGTTTCCGCTTGCATATCTGTTCCCAACTCTCAGAAATGGTTGGTTTGTCAAGGATGACTCACTATTCCTGAACTAATGCCGAATTCTCTAATTAATTCAAGTTTCTAGATTAATTACTCCAGCCCAGTCAGTGGAGCCAATGTATTGCAATACTTTTGCAATGATTCCAAGAACTAATTAACATAACATCTTTCGGATTCCACACACCTCTTGCTGTCTCATCACCTATAATTAGTATCGCTAATTACGACAAATATTTACACTATAGAAATAAACCCACTAAATGATACACTACAATCAAAAACTCCATGCAAATTATAATTGGATACATAAAATAAAAAATCTACACTCACTTAAGTAAAATGAATACATTTTATTTATTATATGTGCTTAAGCACATTTTTGAGAATACTCTATAAAAAAGTAAAGGTTTTGTTTAAATGTAGATTATAAGGAAAATAAATGAATATAATTAACTGTAACTGAATTTTATACAAACAAATCATGTAAAAATTATTTTTTTTGAAACAAAAGGAAAACTAATTTCTATTTTTTTAATTTAAAATGAGAGTATAATGAAGGAAATATTATTAAATGGATTTTCCTAACTTCCTCAAAGTACACTATATGTACTTCACATCTGTTTAGACTGGTGAACAATATATATTAGCAATATTAAGATATTTTTTTGCAGTTTTATGAATTAAATTACCGAAATTTGAATTTTTGCAAACATTTCAGGTAAGTATTTCACTTCTAGAAAAAGTTTGATATCGAAAAAAGCGAGGTCACTTTAAAAATGCATACACTTCTTATTTGCAATTTTTTGAACCACAGGATTGTTCTTTAAGGGAGGTTCCAAAAATATTCATTTTTCCAAAGAAATTCTAAGTACTCTCTTCTAAACGAGATGAGGGGTCCTCCAGTCACAAATGTTAAACATTTTTTCAGAGGTAAAGCTATGCATTAATTTTGAGTTGTAATTGGCTAAGTGATGGTAAACACTACAATTAATCAATCAATTTAATTGGCCACCCAAGAGTTTCATAATATCTTCACTTAGAACAAAGTTTAGTGCAGTCAATTCCTAAATTTTTTTAAAGAAAATTAAAAATTATCAAAAGATCAAAGGAAAATAGTTCAAACAAATTTAATCAACAATACCATCAAACGGAAAAAGATAAAAACTGCACCAATAGATTAACCTTTATGTAATAACTAAACAAAAAATAGCATACCGAACACCAAAAATGGAATCGTTTTCTTTGCGGTTCCTAAAGAATTGGAAGCTTCACAAGTAACTAATAATGTTTCTGTCGCTTTTATCTGAATGACGGATTCCATCCTCACACCGTCAGGCATTTCAATAAGTTCACCCTAAAAAAAAAAATTAAAAGTCATTCATAACTATTATAATAATTATATTTTATTTTATTCCAATAATATAAACAACTGAAATTCAATACTCCCTGGTATTGAACAGAACAAATACCTTCATTTCTGTAAATTCAGAACCACAATTAGGGTAATCCATGCATTCCACTAGTATCCATCTGATCATTGGAACTGGATAAGCAATAATGGAGCATCCGAGTGAAACAGTTTCGTTGATCATAAAATATTTCTTAGTTTCGTATAAAAGCACACTGGGCTGATCTAAACAAATCTTTCATAAAAAAAACTATATTTTCCCATACATGGTTACAAATGTGCAATTGTCTGTACCTTCAACCAATAAAGTAACATTCAAGCGCTTCTCCATTATTTCATTTGTAGCAACCAGAACATAAGTTCCAGAATCTTCTATCGTTACATTCCTTATTTCTAACTTCGATCTTTCATTAGAATTTTCTACAGAAAACTTTTCAGACATCATTATTTCTTTATCATTTGGATTATACCTACAAATATAAAACTAAATTGTAACTAAGAAGATATATTATAATACATTATACACCATTCGATCTTCCTCTTATAGCAGAGTTAGTTGAAAATAATCATCATTCTGTATTTCCATCATACCTTCACAACATTATCTTTGTCTTTACCCTTCTCCTCCCTCCCTTTCGTTATATTTCTTTCTAAGACTGTTTATATATATATATATATATATATATATATAACTACCTCTATAACACAAAATCTAACATTTTTCTAATACAATTCTAATTATCTATTATTTTTCTCTGTTGCAAATTTATTGCACTCTATTATCCTTTATCACCCAATCTCCTCTTATAAGAGATTTCGTTGGGAATTATCCTATTTTGTATTTTTAAATCACTGTTGAAACATCTCTCTTTATCTCTTCAAATCGCTAGCTATCCCTCTTTATTTCTCCCTAATACTCATTCTTTATTCTATGATAGAGTTGTTATAGAATAATCATAAATCTGTATTCCTATACCTTTGACACAAAATATCTCTCTTTATCGCGCTTCTTTCTTTATAACACTCCTCACTCTCCCTCTTAAACAAGAATTGGCTGGTAATAATCTTAATTTTGTATTTCTATTTATCCTGTCACCCAATTATCTCCCTTTAAGGTTTCCAGTCCTCCTTCTAAATTACTCCCTATTTTTTCAGAACGCTCTGCACTATTTATTTTGTTCCATGAATTGATTTGGTTTGAAATAATTTCTATTCACTATTTCTAACTCTCTTTAACAACTTTATCTCTATCTCTCCTCTCACTTTCTTTCACATTATAACTATCCCTGTTCTTTTATAATATTCTACACCACTCATTTTTCATCCTGTAATAGTTTTAGTTGGAATAATCCCTATTATTTATAGAAATTATACATTTCAATCACCATCTAAACTCCCACATAATTATAGTTAATGGGTTAGTTCCACTGAGGTTAGTAATATTAGAATTAGTAATAATACTACTAATTATGTAGAGACTTTACGAGGTATGACGGAATGTATTATTACTAATTCTAATCCCACATTCTAATCCCTAATACTAATCCCACAAAGAAATAATTCTTATTTCTTTCTGTAACAACACAACTCTTTTTTTATCCCTTTTTATACCCATTTTTTATCACTCTATTCGCTCCGTATATCACACTATTGATTCCCCCTCCTATACAGAGAATGGTGGAAATAATTATAATTTACATTTCCATCTCACTATCAAAGCACCTCTCTCCATCTCTCTCTCCAACCCTCTACACTCTCTTCATTCCTTTATAACTCTCCTCATCACTCATTATCTCTCAATAATACAGTTGACTGAAAATGATAATAATTATGTATTTCCACATCCCTATCAAAAAATATTTTCTTCGCTCGTTCTCTCCCTCCCACTCTTTATCGAGCCCTATACCTTTACAAACCTCCTCATCAATGATTCTCCCACCTATAATACGCTGTCATAAAGTTATCTCTCTTAATCGCCTTCTCTTCCTGATATTACTACCTACACCTATATAACATACCTTATTACATTTTTGGTCCAAGACATTAATTATAGTAACTAACAAAACACCCAAGGAGTTTAATTCTCGTTATTTTAATATTAATAAAATATAAAATGTTAACATTTTATTGATCATATTCTTGTAAATTTTAGTAGCTCCGTCAACATCTTTGGATCAACCTTCTGGTTGATCTCTGGTCTCTCATACTGGTGCAGCAATCTGTCGGGAACAACCCTAACTTAGTGGATAATAGCTTTTGATAAAGATAAAGAAAAGAAGTGTGTCAGAAATACCATCACAGCGCTCACCCTTTGACCAGTGTTGTAATACATGCCACAACCTTAATCTGGCTGACACACTACCCCTGGAGACTTACTGTCCGAAAATTAATTTATGCATATGAGTTCATCTAAATTTACTTAATAAATTAAATCATATACATTTTTTTTAATCTTCATTATCATTTGTAGGTAAAAATGTTGACCAAAAAAATTATTAATTGGTATATTATATTATCACGAAGCCATTTAGAATGTCCAAAAAACTGATAGTGGACAAATATTAATGCCATAATTACCATTTCAAAGAAGCAGGAGGGTGAGCAGATACCAAAACAATCCATCTGGCAACGTTTTCTCTTATACTGACAACAACATTTACACTTCCTTCAGCCTTTAAATCTAAATACTTGGAATCTCCAGCTGTGAATATTAAAATATGTAAAAAAAATATTAAAAGTAAACTGCTGCACGAATAAATAATTATTTATGCCTTTTAGTAAACGTATCCAATAAAAATCTAGAGTGGTTTGTACTCAGTTTTCTCCATTTGAAACCCATAATAAGAACTAAGGAGTAATAAATTTATTTATAGTAATGTGACTACTACATTGGCAATCATGATGAAAATGCAATTAGCATGATTGTTTAAGACAGATGTATGCTTACAAGGTGCATAAAAACTTAATAACAATTACGTTACTAATTGTTGCTAATGAAGAAACTATAAATATTTTTTAGTGATTACAGTCGGACGTATAATTTTTCTTTTTAGTGATATATTGCAAAGTATACTAATTTTAATGAAATTTGAAAAGTTCAGTACTCATTTTAAGACAAAAACTAAATATGAAATTTCTGGACTGACTATAAACAATGATAACAAATTAGTACTCCTATCAACATAAAGTTAAATGTAGTACCTTTCAACATATTTCAATTAGCTAAATTAAGGGGTGCATTAAAACTATATATCTGTGAGAATTCTTTAAGATCGTCAAACGGTCCGCCTTGTAGAGCGTTTGCAAATAGACATGCACCCACACATAGACAAACATTATCAAAAATGAATTCAGAAGACCTCAAAACTTGTATATCTGTCAAAACTCAAAAATCGACTTTTTTATAATCACTATAGTTTACTTATAGTAAAGTATAACATTAGGTTTACATAACCTAGTTATAAAACTAGGTAATTTTCACACATTATAAAATTCCTGTACAAACGACATATTTGCGCAAAAATAAAAGAAAGAAACTAATTAAAGGTTAATAATAGTAACAACATATTGTTTCAACTCACAACCAACTTTAAGATAATAGCTTGCTTCACTATGTTTATTTGAATGATCTCGAACTTTGCAAATATATTTTCCTTCATCTTCTTTAGTCACTTTTCTTAATATCATCGTAGTCTGAGTTATCCAGTAATGGATCCCATTTTCACTTTTGTTAGATATTATTCCTTCTAGGTGCATTCTATGCTGCAATAAAAATGTATTTGCTATGTAAAACTTTTATTCAAAAAAAAATATGTAAAGCAAAATATTCTTCCAATGATTTCACTCCTGTACTCAGCTTCGATAAACCTAGTGATATTTATAACAAAATTAAAACTTTAATAAGTGGATTTGATTTGAATATTCCTCCATATAGCCCAGAAAACAAATATATTTACATGTTTTCAACGATTAGATTTGCAATTCATGAAGTAGTAAACAAATTCCTTCTTTATCTATAAAATACTCATTTACTAACTTTTACTAACATTTTACCCACAAAAGTAATATTTCAATACTTATCCATAGTTTTTTTGGTTCCTCTGTAAAGCAAAATTACAGAAAACTACTGGTGAATTTGAACTTGTTAAATGTATGAGAATAACTCTAACAATTATTCGACCAAGTTGAATCACAGTTGGGGAATAAAACGTTTCTAGGTAATCTATATCATAAATAATCATATAGCTCCGCCTGTAAAAGTGGTAACAGTAACTATATGCTGTTGTAAATTTGTATTTTTCTTTTTTTTTTTAAACCCTACAAACATAAATATATGAACGTATGTAAGAACACGTATATTAGTTTGTGTTCTAGTTGATCTAATATTACTTATATTGGTTTGTGATCGGGTATGTTTCATAAACTCCGGATGTATGTGTATGTCTACACAAAATGACATCCAATAGATCATTTCAATTAGTTGTTACTATGCCTCGTTCTAATAATTAATAAAACTTATGTTGACTTAAATAACTACACAATAAATTGTTTTGTTTGATATTGTAGTTTCAGTCACCTAAGAACGTGATATTATTACTAAAGTTCAAATTTTACAAAAGTTTTAAACTTTTTTAACGTTGTTTACTAAAAATCAACACCAGCCAACTACGTGACGCCGAACGTAATTTATTTACTGATGAATGTAATCAGATTCAGATTTTATACTCATAAAACCAAGTGTCATATTTCAATAAAAATCAAGAATCTTACATCATTTATCAAACAGCAAATTTCATTTGATTCAAGCAAAAAATTTGATTATACAGCAAATTTTTCAAAGAATGTTTTCAATTTTGAATTATGTTTTACTTATTATGTTTTAGATCTTTCATATAATTATTATATTCGAAATGTTATGAAATGCTAGTGCATTTTATAAAATCACTTTATTTTCCCTTTGCCAAAAAACAAAAATATAATTTACTCTGAGCAAGTGTTAGCTTTTTCCTGCGTGCTGTACCTAGTCATAAGGTTGTAAGAAATATATATTGACAAAAAATATGTATCAATAATTAGCGAGTTTTGCATCATCAAATCAAATTCAAAGCCAGTTTTTCAGTATAATTTGAAACTTTTATAGCTGAAGCTTGGACTTTTAAAAATTATAAATATGAACAATTAAACTAGAATAGAAAAAACTTAATATTTGTCACAACTGTAACTCTCCCATAGAACGAAAGAGCTCATTCCTCATAATTCAATATTACCCAAAGATAGTACGATTCATAAACTTAAGAAAATTTCCATCTGCTATTAAGTTTTGTTGAATAGTGCAATATTTAGGTTGATTAGAGTATTTGTTAGACAAACCCATCATACCATGGAAAGCATCAGAAATTATAAATCCAATGACGCTAATTTTTTACATGTAAGAATATTATCCTTCTTATACCTCATAAAAGTCATTAAATCATTTCAATTTTTTTCATTATACCTATAAGTATCGATCTTATTTCAGTCGATTCTCTTAAAAAATTTCGAAGTCAATGTAAATACGGAAAAATAAATGCAAACAAATCCGACAAGTACAGCAGATGATCCATTAGTCCAGGATGTATAAAATCAGTTTTTATAAATTTTACTGTCTGCTGTATTTGAACTTTCACGAATTGTTTTCATAAATTGCTAATTCTTCATCCAATTTGTTGGCATAATTTCATTTCTTTTTTTATGAGCCGTTTACCGTCAAAAAAAATTTGCTGAAAACAGAAAATGGACTCCAACTCCAAATTTTTAAAAAAAAAATGCCTAAATCATCCCCCACATAAGGCTCCATTTTGTGGTGTAATTTCGTTTTCATCCGTCAAACGGTATGGCTTGTATTGTCCTCACAAGCTTTCAGATTGAATAATAAGTCAAAATTTTTACGTTATATTGAAATAAAAAATATTTTCAGTCGTTTTAAAAATCTGAGGATTTTTTCAGTTATCATTTTTGTAGCTTCAAAGATAGTGCCAAATTTTCAAGACTCTAGAGTAAATAGCTTACGAGAAAAAAATGTTGTCTAAAAACACATTTTGGCCAGAAAAGTAACTTTCCCATCATACATAATTGCTCTCAAACAATAGGGTTCATCTACACCAGTGATGTCAAACTCATTTTTGTCTGGGGGATTAAGTAGACAGCTTAATCTGATCTCAAGCGGTCCGGTCCAGTAAACGTTTGCAAAATTACCTAGAACTAACAGAGTCTACTTTTTTTTGTACTAGTCACTTATACTTATAATTAGTACAAAAAAGAATAAGTAATTATAAAAATCTCTTTTAAATGAATTTTACTTTTGCTAATACATAATGAACAAATATAACTTAAAGAAAAGTATGTGGAATTTTAACAACTTTTCTCAGTTTAACATTTATTTAAGTGTGTTATGCATAAAACTAATCACAGTGTTTGTAATATTGTTATATCACATTTAGTCACAACTTTGTGGAACTTAAAAAACATGGTTTTTCAACTCTGGAAAGCAATTCGAAGAAAATAATATCAATACTTCCATTAATCGCAGCAGAAAATGTCAAAAATGACTTCACATCGCGTTTCAGTGGTGGACCAAATCTGTCGATAGTATTGGAAACCCTGTCTGCCTCGGCATTCCTTGTCAAGCAAATACTAGCAAAAGCATGTCACTTCTCAGGGTACACAATTTCGGCAGCCATTAACATGAAGTTTTGCACAAACTGTCCATCTCAGCACGGTTTTGATACTAATGCTATTTAGCTCACAATTAGGGTAGTTGGCTTTCACCGCAGCATCTCTGGCTTCTCGACTGCAGGCGAAAACAGTTGCTGTTTCCTCAGACGCACCATCATTTCATTTAACTTCTGTTTTCTAAGTTCTTCATGCAAGCTGTTGTATTTTTCACCAAACTCAGTCTCATAATGGTGCTGAATATTTTATTCTTTCAACACCGAAACTTGCTGTTGGCACACCAGGCACAGGTGTTTCCCATTCTCCTCCGAGGGCAAGAATGGACATATAAGAACATGTCCATTTTTCTTGAAAAATCTGACACTCGGTGTCCACTTTTCTCCTTTTTGATTGAGACATTTTGCTGATGAAGATGGGAGAGTAAAGGAAAAGTGGATTGCCACCAACAGTCACCGAAGAGACATTTAATACGACCACCCTCTTGTATTAGTTCCGCCTCAGTGTTCCTTTCATGTATAGTGTGCATATAAAACACTGGGCCCCTAATGCACAATATAGACACCATAAGTTTTAAAGAAAATTACATTGTTTTTTTTTATAATAATGCAGATTTATCCCCCCCGACCGTACCGAACCTCCAGGTGGGCCGTATATTTGACAACCCTTATCTACACCATGAGGCCCATTTATCAATTTGATCATTAAAGATTCTGGACCGTAGCATCTACACAAACGTTTGCATACACAGTCACCCACCCAAACACATACAAGACATCATCGCAAAAACGTCATAAAACAATTGTGGGGACCTCAAAACATGTAATTCCGTCAAAATCTGCAGATCAAATTTTTCACGATCACTGAACTTTACTTATAGTAAAATAAAAAAAATTAAAAACGTACAAAATTCTCAAGTATAGCAGTTTTAGAAAGGAAAGAACGGGAATACCCTCACCTTATCTGGCATGTGAGGAGGTGGAATCCAGCGCATGTCAATATAAACTCCAGCAGAGGTTTTTACTTTGCAATCCGCTTTAAAATCTTCACCATTCACCAAATGGGATCCGGAGGGGTTTATTACTATAATAGATGGTCTTGGAACTTCATCTGTTCTAGCTGAAAATATTGTTAACACGTAATTATTAATAATTCATCTCACAAAATGAAATGGTACAATAAAATTCCTATCGTAATGCTATCGTTAAACAGGAATATTATCTTTAAAATTAACATAATCGACTAATTTAAAATTGAATCATTGTTTTAATTTCGATCTAACTAGTTTACTTCATTGTATGTGAATACAAAAACCTACTGCATATGTATGCTTTACAAAATCGAAAAGGATAAATAAGATAAAGTGATCTTATTACATAGTAAATAAAAATATTATTTTGTTATCAGTAATATCTCTTAAGATAATACTGACTCTTAGACGAAAATCATAAACTATCAACTCTTATTTCTGTTTCATGACTAACAAAATTCTCTTGGCACATGTAACCATCAATGACTGAATTGATATTAACCATACTACATTGACACTAGTTATTTTTCTTTGAAGAAAAAATGACAGCTTCTATCAACATAACAACTTTAATAAACATCCTCAAAAATACCCAATCTACCCACACGCTTAATGAACAGAATATATGAATTAAAGGAAATGCTAAGCTCTTACACTTTTATTACCAACTGCAAAATTAAAAACAATGTTTGTTCAAGCCTATCTTCAAATACTTCACCTCTCTCTCTACTAACAGCAAGTATTATTGAAACATGTTTAACAAGTATTTCATAGCAAGCCCAAACTGTAATAACAACCTTAAGAATTGAGTTTTTATTTCAACAATTACAGCAAAGATAAGATTTTTTATAATAATGTACTTATTTTTTACGTTTTTGGTTGTGCTGAGTCCGAAAAAAACAGTAAAAACTCCCACGAATTTTTCACATTTTAACATTTAAAATGTGAAAAGTTTATTTTGTTAACTACTGTGTGCATTTTATTACATTGAAACATATAGTAAAATCAAATGTTTTTAGATTCGCTGCTCTGGTAAATTAAGCAGCTGTAAGTTTTCTTCCAGTCAACATAAAGTCAATTTACAGTGTTTAATCGATGTATTGTAAGTACGGCTAACTGCGGTTGTAAAAACTGTCCTAACATTTATTGTTATATATGTGGTGAGCTGTAGTTCAGAAACAACAAAGAAACATAACTCACTTCGGAAAAAGGTATAGGTTACATATTTTGATATAAAAATTGGTCAGCACCTAAATGTGGGGCATCTCCTAATGTATTTCATATTTGTGTTCAGGGTCTTAGGAAACGGTCCAAAAAACAAAAGAAAGCTTTTAGTCTTGCAGTCCCATGGAATGACGAGAGCAAAGAGATCATTCCAATTATTACTACTTTGCAGAGTAGATGTTTCCGGATATAACCCCAAAAATAAAAAGTAATTGACTACCCTAATCTTTCTTCAGCTAATTGCTGGTAGGACCTGCACCGGGATTTCCTGTCCCTAACGACCTTAATGTATTGATGACGTTTTACAGTCCAGGGAACCCGAATGATGAGTTGTCATGTTCTCCAAAAAATTTAGAACCTCACTTGTTCACACAACCTGAGTTAAATGATTGAGTGAGAGATTTGTGTTTGACTAAGGAGAAAGCTTGGTTCTTCGCTGAAAGAAAAACATTTATTAGGATTTACATTTTCTATTTATCATATAAAAGTAGTATCAGTAGTTTGCATAGTTTTTCAAACAAGAAAGGATTTGGTTTACTGCCATAATATTGCTAGTCTAAAGAACGAATTATATCACAGACAAGTTTAAAAATCTGGGATGTCTCATGATCTGTAAGTCCTCTTCTTGCACAATCAAATTGACCTTTTTCTTGAAAGCGTAGGAGATATGAGTAAATAATAAAAGCAACAGTTCCATCAGGCAGTGGAGAAACTGTATTAGGGTCGGTGGAATATTAACGTGTTGGGTGATTACTGTTGGCCACCTCATGGAGAACAACAAAATGCATTGCATCGAAGAAAAAAATATATAACAAGCTTTAAAGAAAAAAGAGAAAGGGAATAAAAAAGTAAGCGCATAAAATATTTACATTGAAGTGATGTATTCATCAATATATACAGAGGATACATTCAACAATGTATTGAGGACAGTACACATAATCCCTATAATATAGCCTTAACAATTTAAATGTAACCTTCTGAACAGAGTAGACCCCGTGAAAGATTTAAGAATGATTCTTAGCTCCGAATGAACCATCATATTGTTGTTTTAAAAACCTTAGCATGAAAATGGTCGGTTTCATCACAAGAAATTACATGAATTCAAAGATCCCATTACTTTTTATAAATCTCTCGTTCTTCCAATTTTAGAATATCCCTCACCTGTTTGGTGTCCTCATTGCAATCATTATAGGAATTTACTTCCGTCCATTCCAAATTCCTTTTTAAATATATATATATATATATATATATATATATATATATATATATATATATATACATATATGAATAAATCAATAATTTACATATTCATGCAATAGATAATAGGACAAGTTCCAACTATAAAATTCTCAGTTTATTCTGGAAGGAAGGGTGGGCAAGATCTTCCACAGAAACCGGTAAAGAGAGAAAAAAAATAGAGGCAGGATATTATATTATTTAACTAATTTATGTTATTCAAAATGAAATCTCTTAAATTTGTTTTATATGGTCTGCACACTTATTTGTAAAGCTTGTTTGTAACCAACTTTCTAAATATTATACAAAAGTAGGCTTTAAAATAAGCTCATATTTCCCAATGAGATTTAATATGATTTTTTAAGTCTCAAATTTTACTAGCTAAAATGAGATTAAGATAAAAGTTATACAAAGCGAACATATAATAAAGCAGAAATTACAAAAAAAATATGACAAGTAAGCACTGAAGCATTTACACATATAAGTTCAATATAAATCGATTCACACACCGATAAATAAAAAACACACACTTAGGTTTGAACCTAAAAAAAAATAGGGTTTTCTGGAACTGTTCCAATATGTTTAATCATCACCGGAAATTACCTAGACAGATTTTGTTTAATGTCATAAAAATTGCTTTTCTAAACACTTGCACATAGTTACTGTCGTCAGATGAACCTGAAGATAACATGAATCATTATCATTTTGTGTACATAATTGTTTTTAATTGTTCAATCAATAACTGCTTTACATTAATAATATAATTATAATATAATATAACAATATAATATAGGTAGGTTTACTGTTAGTTCATATATGCACAAACTAAATTTATATCAAATCAACAATTTGAAAAGCAAAGACAATCATTAATATAAATGTTGAATTATGAATATTTATACTTGATGATGATTATTATTTATTTATACATTTAAAATTATACTTATTATTTTATATTTGTTCTTATTATAATCATTACTATCTATATAAATAAAAGAAAGGCCTATAAAATATATTGTCAAATTGACCGTACATTGCTTAGAATTGACTCATTTCAAGTTATCTTTAGGTTTCAGACATTGGAGAAATCGAATTCACCCATAGAAAAATGTCCGTCCGTCGGTTTGTTGGTCACAAGTAAACTCAGTTACTATAAGACATA
The DNA here is from genome assembly GCA_026182355.1 of Hermatobates lingyangjiaoensis. NCBI lineage: Eukaryota > Metazoa > Arthropoda > Insecta > Hemiptera > Hermatobatidae > Hermatobates > Hermatobates lingyangjiaoensis. Next base: position 6,340,856 of record JAPFBL010001617.1, read on the forward strand.
GTGAGCTGAAACGTTGAAAGTAGATTTGTGCATGTCTAACTCAAAATCGAAGGTTTGGATGGATTGAAAATTCAACGTAGAAGCGAAGTTATTGACCTTTAAGCTGTCTTTGGCTAACTTCACAGACATGTTGATTTTGAAAATATACAGGCATAGCAAGTAGGTATTGTAAGCTGATTTCAATTTCATGTTCATTTAAGCTCCCAGCCCGAGATAATTGACAAGGTGTTTCCCGATGTTCAAAATCTGCCATCTATTCAGAATAACTAGCTTTGTGAACGAGCAATGCTCACCCCTACAAATGAACAGGCAGGAAATATCAATAAACAAGTTCATTCACTATATCAAGCTGAGGAAAGAACTTACAAGTCAGTAAACAGAGTGATTAGTGATGAGGAAGCAGTTCATTATCCAATTGAATTTCCTTACTCCGTAACTGCTCCTGGACTGCCTGCTCATGACTAAAAACTTAAAGTAGGGTCACCAATCATCTTATTATGAAACTTGAGTCCCCCAAAAATGTGCAACGGGGCACAACTCTGAATTCGTGCTTTGAACAGATATGTGATAGAGGCCGATATCATGACTAGATGTAGTACTGGGGAGCAGTGTTTACTGCATACAGTTAATTTTTAATGGTTATCAGACCATTGATACCTACCTAACAACTATCCCTTTCAATTGAAACGGTTACGATTTCCCGTCAGCGTCTGTTTCACAATGACGGTAACTAGGTCGCAAGGGGAAACGCTGTTTACCGCAAGATTTGAAGTGAGACCAAGTGTTTCTCACATGGTGAACTGTATGTTGCTTGCTTGAGAGTCAGAGGCTCCAACTCTCTTTTTTTCCATGTACCTGAAGGACAGGGAATGTAGTATATACAGAGGCACACACTTAACACTGTGATAATAAATATATTTTTCTTATTCTATAATTTTTCTAATAATATTTGGAAATACCACGTATCATCTCTGAATACGAGATCTTTTTGTAAGATACCCGTCATTGACGGGCACGTCTGCTAGTTTATTATAAATAATTACAATATTATTTACGCATATTAGGATATATTTGCATACACAAGCCGTTTATAAACCACGATTTTTTTTTTAAACGAAAATGTTAATTTATTTATTTATACAAACATACTGATAAAATAAAAAATGTAAAATGTAAATTAAAATGTAAAAATGTAAAATTAAAAAAAATATTGCAAAAACTATAAATAGCTTTATACATGAGAATGTAAAACATAATGCTAATCAGAAGATCGAATAGATTTTTTGTTGCTTATATTATCCTTTTCTTATAATGTGTCCGACCCCTCAACAGAGAACGTTATATTCTTTCTCATTCTTAGCATGGTATCTTTTTGTCTTTTACTATGATGCAGGTATCTGTAAATACCATAAAAACCTGAATTTCACTGATTTCTTAGTTTATTATTATTTTTTATAAAACGCATAAATAGAGATATATTGTAATTTTAACTTAAAATGTCGCTAATAACCGGAGTAGTGCCTAGTAGTTGAATTTTATTAATGATTCCCATAATAAATACAAAAGTTAAAAAAAGCACCATGTCCCAATATCACTATTGATACCGCTCTCCTTCCAACTGCAGATGTTGTTAGGTACTTAGGATTTTTCATTGACAAAAGACTAACTTGGAATCCTCATACCCGACTGAAAAGACTTCACTTAAAATGACGATTACTATACTACACTACTATAAACTATACTATTTATTATAGTACTATTATTTATACTATAGTATTATATACTATACTATTACTATACAGACTTCTAGGTAAACACTCGAAATTGACGCTACATACTCGTAACAAAGTACTGCTATACAAAACATTACTGAGACCGACCTGGACTTACGGTCTTATTATACGACCTTTCAATATTCATAGAATACAGTCGTTGAAATCTAGAATCCTCCACGCTATCACAAATACTCCTTTTTATGCCAAAAACTGCTAAGAGAGATCTACTACAACGATAATATATAATAAAATAAAGTGAAAAGTTGAACCAGTGGGTTTCATTCTTTAATCATGTGCATCGAAGTTATTGTGTAATCTCTCACTACATGTTTTACGCAAAATATGCGTAGTTGTATATTTGTAAATAAAGATGTTAAAAAAAATCATATATACTGGGAATTTCGAAATTTAGGCAAGTGCTGCCCGATACGAACTTATCCAACAATTCTATGATATATATATTTATTTTTACTATTTTGCAGTATAAATATTCATTTAAAAAAAATTATTATTATATCATTTTAAAAGTATCTATGCAGTTAAAATAAAGTATATACATTGAGGAACATCGTCCATTTTCAGTTTTTGAAATACACAACTCAAAAAAGAGTTATTGCCGTTTGCACACGCAGTAAATATTGTACTGTTTAGGCGCACCGCCTAACTGATGCATCAACGCTATGTTTGAGGTGTTCTACAACTTCAGAACCAGCAGGACAGATGTTTTGGCCCCTGGTATTTAATAGTATTACTATTAATAGTAGTGGCAACTCTACTATTACCAACTTCATAATTCAAAATTCCTAAACCAAACTTTTTTTTTTAATTAAGTCCACGTTTTCGGAAATCTGGACCACTGTGAGTCATCAGGAGAGAAAAGAGAGGGAGAGACTAAAGACATCTGTTCAGCAATGATTGGAGACAATCGGATTGTCTCCATCGTTGCTGTAAGTGTGTGTTTTCATTCATTTAAGTGTGTCACTTGATATTGAACTTTAATTGTTTCTTGCGAATTGTTTTCTCATTGTGGAAGTAAACATTTATACACATAACACAAAAACCTGTACACTATTTATAAAAGCTAAAAAAAATAGCTTTAATCATTCCAATTAGGGAAAAGTTTACTTCCCTAAGGATTAATTATAAAAAGGATTATAGATGTTGTTGATTAAAAATATAAAACATAACGACTTACAATTAAACAATCAATAAATACTTTTTTTATAAATATAAGCCATAGAATATCACAAAAGTTTATGCAATAATTTTTTCAGTACATAGGTAGTCAGCATATTGCTCTTTAAAAAATTTATATTTAAATAAATTAAACAAAAACACCGTAACAAGGAATATCATTTTTGTACTCTCAAAATTCATTGTATATTTAACTAATATATCACCACTAATATATTTGACATTTACTTTCGCAACTTTTAACAATTACGTCTATTTTATCCAAGGGACAGTTATCTGATTCACATTTGTAGTTTTGGAATCATAGGCGTTCCAATGAATTTATTGTATACAAATCTTTAGTCATGCATTAATTAATAAGTAAAGGTCTTAATTAAATAAGTCCACTACAAAACTAACAAACCACTAAACATGAACATGTTTAGCGAAATAAGAGAGAGAAAATTCATTGAAATTTGAGAGTAAGAAAAAGTTTCAATCAGTATTCATGGTCTTAAAACTGAGAATACCATCCGAAAACTACATGTAATAACCATTTCAAGAGATTACAGGGAAATATTATGCAACAAGTACTAATTTTATAGACATTGTACTTACGTAGAATTTTTATGTCGTAAATGACTATCTTTGTACGATTTTTTCGTTCGGCCTGACATTTGTAATTGCCCGAATCAGTGATGCCGACAGATGAATGGCTAAACCCAAACTTAGGATCATATTGGAATTCTTCTACCTGCAATAGCCCAACAGACACGTATACTGCTTCAAGACTCTTGTGTACAATTCAAACAAAACTGTAACTTTAACAAAATTATTTCATCAGTTATCATACTATATATGTTATTAAATTATTTGTATGAATATAAATATGTACATTACTATTTATATTTATCTACTCAAAAACGCTGGATTGAATTATAGATTTTGGATAAGCGAAGTAAAATACTATGTTGACTACTGATATATAATCATTTTTCCAAAACCCTGAAATAAAGAAGATGATCGAAACGTTCTGAGAAGTTTTGTTAAAAAAAAAAAACGTGGCAATTAATATGCTCGGTATTTTGAGAGGCCAAAACATCTCTAGATATTTAAAGCAATCCTTTAGAATTCATTTCATGAAACAATATACCGGATTGGTTTTCCAAACAAGTAAAGAAAAATTGTAAAAATTATCAATCCGAAAAATCAGTATGAAATCAATATTGAGAGACATGAGTAGACAAATGTAAAAGTTATTTGGTAGACAGTAACGGGCGACTCCCCGGCCCTGTAGGTAAAGTCACAGAGACATGGCTTCGATTCGCTTAACCCTCCTCAACTTCTACTGTAGACATTGCTGGAATACACAATATTGAGGATTACAAATAAAAACACTTTTACCCACTAAATCATTAGACGGGATTTACTGTCAAAGAGGGTAGTGTTACGTTAATTATTGCTCTACTTGGTATCAAAATTACTATTACATTAATTACAACTCAGATTAATATTTTAAAATGTTAATATATCATTTTATTGTTACGTTATTGTTTCTGTTTTCATAGTTTTCCCTCCCCGTTTCTTTATTTTTCATCAATATAAAAAGGATATTGATGAATTATTTGTTCGTTGATTGTTAACTTTGAAGTGTTTTAAGATAATAATTTTTAAAGGTTTTAAACATAAACATCAGATATTATGAATTACTTATTAAAGTTTATAATCTATGAAAGATGAACAGCTAAAAACCAGCATATTTATACAAGCAGGAAAAATACCACATATAGGAAAATCAAATATTTTCATAAACGTGCATAAACATACAACCAAACTTTTATTCATGCCATGCTTCAACAAAAAAAATCGTTTCTTTTTTTATTAAAAGTCCTTACTATGAACTATGACTTGGTAAGCAACCACTGTTTCCACTCCTGACGTAGTTGCCTTACAAATGTAAAGTCCATGGTTGGATAATCGGAGACTCTCCATGTAGAAACCAAATTTGGAATCAAATTCAATATTGGAGCCTTCAACCATATCAACCTGATAGAAAGTTGAACTTATCATCCTTAGAGAAATATTTGTAAAAGATATTAAGATACATGACACTGAAATTTCAGATTTGAAATATAATTTCAAATTTATATTCACTTAATTAATTCAAATTATTAAAATACAAATAAACTTCTTATCTAGTTCCTAATATTTCAAAAGTATTTAAGAAAATTTCAATAAATAAAAAGATCTCCTCCAGTTGAACACCCTTCATTGAAATAACGCATTTTCAGAATAATTTAGAGTAATAAGGTTAGTAGTATTTCAGAATGTATGGCGGGGTTAGCATGGTGAAATGATCGTTTTCCTCCTTAGTTCCGGTCAAGCAGATAATGAGCACCACTATCACAGGCTGTCTCGACCATTGGGTTGTTGCGACCAGAGTGTATCCTAGGAAAGTCAGTTCTCTATTGAGTAGATTACTTTCATGATCTTAACAGAACACACATCTTCACACATTTGTAATAGTACTATATTATAATTGATAGTAATTTCAGAAAATATCAATAAAAAAATGAGAATTAGCAGTTATGTCCGAGACAGCCATCTCAACAGTTGCGCATTGTAGTTCTAGTACCAGAACCAAAGACCATAAAGGATACTAACCCGTTATACTTTCCACTGAAATTGCCACATACCTTACTACTATTTAGTGCAGAGATTGGGAATAATGTTTTTATAGTTTCTATTTTCTTATGTTATTTTTTTTTGTGTCTGCCATAAAAATATTTTAAGTATAAGTGTAACCTAATTTGTAAAGCATTTTTGTATACAAAATTTTTAAGAAAATATTGATTTAACATTATCCTAAATATACAGTTATAATTTAACGAAAACATAAACCTAATTTTAAGATATGAACTTGGGAACTCGGTAGAGAAGTGCGATCACTTAATAATACTGTTGTTTAGGGACGGCAGTATTAAAAAACACTTCAGCTAACCACCATTACTTTAAGCTACCATAACCCATCTCAGAGTTAAAGAATATTCAAATTTTTCTTCTTTTAAACGACAGTCTTTTATTAATTTTAACACTTCTTTAAAATAATGGCCTATTTTAAAAAAAATAGGCGTTTTTCTTTTAAAATAAAGTTAAACTAAAGTTGCGTTCGCGTGACAAAAGCAGGTCTACTCCACCATGCCTTAACTTGACACTCCTCATTCAAAGGAAATCAACATATTTCTACATTTAAATTATTCCTCTTATTAATGTACATATTAAGCAAAAAATTTGTATACGGGAAAATTTTTCCGGCAACTCGAAGCTAACAAATAACAACATTTAAAGTACAAAAATTATTTTAAAAATATTTTAGATCTTTAATCCATCAAAATTACTTTTTTTAATGTTTAGTGAAATGAAAATAATAATGTAAATAGTTGTTAAAGGTGGCTTTGAACGAAGCATGCGTGCTTTGTTGAATATGGTTCACTTTATGACAGTTAAATGATTAAGTTATCCCCATGCCCCAAAAACTACGTACGCTCTAAACATTTAAAAAACAATGTATATATGGAATACATCTCACTCTCTCATTATCTCGCCAAAGAGTCACATTGACATCCGTAGAAGTGGGTCTGCAGGGAATCAAAATAGGGCTGTTATCTATTTCCTGTAAGACAGTATAGGACTCCATCACCGCCAGCAGATTATTCTCATCTAAGACACAACAACAAAAATTTGTGAAATTATTTAACAAAGTGGAACAAAAGTACATAAAATAATTTTTTAAAATCAATATATATTTAACCATTATTTTCTCCGAAATCCAGACGAAGACCGTTTTCTTTGGAAAATATCATCAAAGTTTATTAGGAAGTAGTTTATTGACTAACCTATTATTAAAGTTTTAACTGTTAATTATCTATACCAAATGTTTAGGAAAAAATCTGAATTGGCCTACACTCAACCTTTCTTTAAGTAAATATAATATCAAACTTCTTGGGTATATAATGTCCCTATTAGACATAATATAAATGTCTAAATGGGAGATGTTTATTATTCTTTCATTCTTGGAGGTAGTACAGATAGTGATTAAACCAGTTATCAATATACGCGTTTATTTCTGTATATCACACAATTGATGCATATAATACCATTAGTATTACTACAGCAGTAATAACACTTTTGTAAAGTCAAAGTGGCGATTTCGTGTTACGAAATAATCTCTGACAGGAGAAAATGGCTTTTGTTCCTATAGCCAGTGGATCTCTAACGACCAACGAATACTTCCATTCACATGAGTGCATGTCGTAATTAACAGTTCCGGACTAGAGACCCACTACAGTTAAATTCACATTCTGCACTTTTGGTTGAGACCAGTAAACATTGTCAAGGATGGAGACGGAGATGGGTATTCGTGGTCCTATGACCTTGGGCTTTGCATTGTCTGAGGTATTGAATAACTTCGAAGTCATAAGGTCGTCATATTTAGCTGATGACCGGATTCTGAAAAATGTCAGAAACATATAATAAAAAAAGGCCTGTGTCATCGAGTCACCTTAGAATCAGCTTAAAATTAGTAACTTTTTGGTAATATAAAATTAAGGAGTCCATTACTCATACTTCAATATTACTCAAAGATAATACGATCCATAAAAAAAAATTGCACCTGATATTAATTTTTGTTCAAGGGTGCAACATATAGATTGATTAGAGCACTTTGTTAGACAAATCCATCATACCAGGAAAAGAATAGAAATTATCTGTTTGATTTGCGTTGATTTTTTACATGAAACAATTTTATATTTCTTACATCTCATATTAAGTCATTAAATCATTTTAAATTTTTTCATTAAAAGCTCTAAACATCAATTTTATTTCAATCGATTTGCTTACAATTTCTAAGTCAATACAAATTCAGAAGTCATGTAATTCCAGTTTGAATTACATGAAAACCTGGAAAAATCCAAATTTCTTCTATATTTTCTAATTCATTTCGTGTAATTTTTACTCGCCGTTTTGTGTGCATGATAAAGTGTTATCATGATCTTACGAACTGCATGGTTATTTAAGGGACAAAGTTCGGTGCTTAGAGTCAGCGTTTTGATAGATTTAATTAATTCCTTCAACTAACTAAATTTAAGCTTGCAAGGAAAGAAAAAATGTGGACTGTGGAAAGGAGTTAACGAACAAAACCTTCTATTTGTTCCCACTAATATGACGAACAAAATGCAATATTTACGATATTAGAAAAAATGATTCTGTACAGATTCAATCTATGAATGTTAATGAATAGGTGATCTGTTCCTACTTAATTCAAATTCTGAGTCTTTAGATTTTCTGGAAGAAGAACATATAATCTTAAGAAATAATAAAAATTAAAAATGAAATTTGATAAAACAAATATGACATTTCAGCATTTTAGATACAGTTTTTAATATTTTTAATCTTCCTAAAAAATTTCTATACCTTAACTACTTTTCATTTATGTAAGCTGGCATATTCGGCAATGGCAGAAATTAAAACTGAAAATGTGACGAATTATTTTCCGGGGAACAATAACATAGTTTGCTCAAATATTCGTCCCAAAAAATAAATTATCTGGAGAGCAACAAGCATAAATATCTTATTAATTATAAGTTTTGATTATAAAAAAAATATGTATTACATATGTAAAATTAATTTTCTACATTAATAGGTATGAAATACAACAATTTTATACAATACTGTTACATTGTATAAAATTTCTTTTTTTTTTCTAAAAATGTTATACCTCAGAAAATTTAAAATTAAGTTGAAGATATGGCTAAAGCCGAAAATTTCAGCTATATGATCAAAAAGGAAGCAGATTAAGAAACCCTACACGACATACCCTAAAGAATAGTAGTTGTGTTCATGTTGATTAAGAATCCCTTGGATGATTCATATTACGACTTTGACGTTGTACAAGTCAGACTTACATAGAATGCAATTTTGCCTGTAATCTTGACCAGACGTCAAACTGGTAAATCTTAACAGTGTACAGTTTCTGCAACTGAAGGTAACACAATTAACAGAGTTAATGACGGATGAGACGAATGGTGATTATATGTTAATATCGATTTTCACAATATATCAGAGACACCATGGATACAGACAAAAAGAGATTACAGAGCCTGAGTTTTCTCTTGATGTAGTGCAGGTTAACAGCTGAACATCGTTGACGGTTGGTATAAAAGTTAAAAATGTACAACTATATTCTTACTGAAGAAAATTTAGGAGAAAAAGGACCTGAATTAATTAGCGAATTAAATCACATTTTATATGTAGTAGAACTAAAAAAATTTCATTAATTAAAGAGCGTCAAAAGAGGGAAGATGAATACAAATATTTGTTTCATTTCTTTCAGATTCTTCAAAAAATAATCTACCGGTAGAAATCAAAGTCAGCATGGAATGTTTAAAAATGGAGTCAGCGAGTACATGATGAAAATGGTCTTTCTTTGAATGAGAGAAGGGAAGGTCTACTTTTAAGAAAACAATTTCAGGCATCCGAACTGTAATCAATGCAGTTGGAGTATGAATAGATAAAGGCATAAATAACTTATTAATAATACTTAAATAGTTTGAAAACGAATAAATTATTACACCATAATAAATATAGAATACTACATCAGTGCCGCTGTGTAGTGATGTTTTCTAATTTAACATCTAGGTTAGGAGATTTTTTTCTTCTGTTCGAGGACATGACTTTCTATCTGTTTATTGACCAGGGAGACTGAACTTGTGTTGGGGTGTTAAATGAGTTTGACCGAGCAAAAATATGTCAATGGACTGGCGATGTAGGAATCCTGATCACCAGAGGTTCATGTGAATTTCTTTCACGTTCGAAACAAGGAACTCTAATCTTATATTTTTTCTGTTTACAACATTATCTAGCTGGAAATAGTATAAATTTCCTTGGACAATCTCACTGCCGGGCGTAGGCTGAATAAATGAGTTGTCCTGTAAAGCACTGATGCTTGTCTAAAACTCTAAAGGTTGTTTTCCTTTTCAGAAACTTCTGAAGTTGCAGAGCCAAGAGCCTGTTTATAAGATAGTCCCTCATTGGTAAGGAGTTCTTCGGTTTCCCCTTGTCGTTTGCTCCTTAATAAATACGCAGCCTCTATAAATGACAGGCTGCTGCCCCATACAATTAGGACACGAGGGCTGAGCATCCTCTGCCTTCTTGCATTCTCTGCAGTAGTACATATTTGGAATGAATATTGCAGTTTGTCGGCGTGTGGTCCACTAACTGACGTCAACCACTCCCACTAAACCACTCAACGTTTACCTCAATGTTAGAAGGTTTGTAATTGATACCTCATTACAAGTAGTAACTAATTCAAGACGCCTAATTTTCTTAGTCTGGCCCAGTACCTTGTCTATCAGTCGCGAGGACGCTATCTCCGTAACGGACTTAGTAGTGGCCTAAACAGTTCAAGTGTATTGCTACTGTCCTTAACAAACTGTCTAGAGTAGGTTTACGTCACCATATCTAATAGAAGCAAATTGTCACAGTTATAGAACACTCAAGAAAGCTAGGACAAGAAAGCGATAAACCAAACATAAGAATCATTATAAAACTCCCTCTGTAAAAAAAATCAAAAAAAAACCCTGAGGAAAAATAATTCCACCAGAAAAGAATAATTGAGCTAAGTAACAACAAAAATTTTCCTTAAAAAACATACCTATTCATATAAATGTATTTTTAGCGTTAAAATGTTTGATTATAACAGTAGAAAATGTATATATATATATATATATAATCTAGTGGATTTACCTTGAACATAGAGGTACACACTAGGGCCGTCTTCACTTGGAGAATCTTCAGATTTCTTACTACAGTAATAGAACCCCGTGTCCATATAATATGCGTAAAGGAGGGTAAGTTTGGAGATGAAAATAGGCCCCTCTTGCCAGGAAGTCAAATTTTTCTTCGAAAAATTACCCTGCACAAACAAATTGAAATATTCATACAATTGAACATAAACGGTTTAATACAATGATTAATGCACAAATCTGTGTAACAGAAAGACTTTAACACTAAGATAAGTTATCATTAATTGATTTTTTTACCAAACACATTCATATGATAGCAGATAGTAAAAATCTGGAGTGGCCTACACTCAACTTTACTATAAGTAAATATGTATCAAACCTCTTGGGTAGATAATGTAACATGTAGACATAATATAAATATATCAATGGGAGATGTTTATTACTCTTTCATTCGTGGAGGTAGTATAGATAATGATTGAACCAGTTATCAATATATGCCCTTATTTCTGTATATCACACAATTGATGCATATAATATCATATATATATTGCCACAGCAGTAATAACACTTTTATAAAGTCAAAGTGACGATATCGTGTTACAAAATAACTCTTGCAGAAGAAACTGACTTTTGATGCTATAGCCAATGGATCTCCAGCGACCAACGAATATTCCATGCACGTCAGTGCACGTCGTAATTAGCAGTCCTGGACTAGAGGCCCACTACTGCTAAATTCTCATCCTGCATGTTTTGTTAAGGTCAGTAATCATAAGGACGGGGTTGGGACGTCAGTCTGTCAGGTCGCCTTCACGAATATGGAAGGAGTCACATTCGTGATCGTATGGCCTTGCGGCTTTGCATTGCCTGAGGTATTGTATAACGTGAAGTTATTAGGTAGTCATATTTAGCTGAGGATCTGATTCTGGAAAACGTCTCTCATCGAATCACCTTAAAATTAGTATCTGTTTGGTAATATAAAACTAAGGAGTCCATTCCTCTTAATTCAATATTATTCAAAGATAACCAGGTTCATAAACACAAAATGTCAACAACAAGTAGCTTTTCACACTATACATAACATAAGTAACTCTTTCCATTGTGCTATATTCGGTTATAACGTTGGTGTAAATATATATTGAGAAAAAAAAGATATCAGTAATTAACCAGTTTTACATACTCAATCAAATTCAAAGTAGGCTTTTCAATATAATTTAAAACTTGTGTAAATGGAAAACATCAGAAATGATATATTTGATTGGCATTCATTTTTTACATATAAGAATTTTATTCTTCTTACGTCTCACATTATGTCATTAAATCATTTCAAATTTTCAAATGGAGTAAAACATTTCTCAAATGCAATAGGAAACACAGACGAACAAACTCTTAATTTTATAAATATAGGGTAATACATTTAAATACTCTACTGTTAAGTATTTTTAATCGTTTTCACTATAACTAATTTAGTCAATAAGGTTTAAAATAACATGAATTAAATATAAATAATTCCATTCAATACTTTATTATATGTAGGTATTAAATGTTTAGTAGTAATTATTTCGGAACTAATTAATTATTTTGATATATTTTTATGAAAATAATTCCAGAGGAACAACAAACATACAAGTCGCTTTTCTTCGTACAAATTACATCTTTATGCAAGACAGTCGAAATATAATAGAAAGTTTTTGTGAAATCTTTTATGTGTATTGTTTCTGTTGGTTTAGTTTATCTAGTTTTGTGAAATCGTTTTAATTGCTAATTATGAAAATAATAATATTTAACATTAAACTAATTAAAAAATCATTAAGTATACGAAAATAAGTAAAAAGGAATTTGTACTTACTATTTGAAGTATTATTGACTAGAGAACGAAATAAGCAATACAGAGGTTAAAACAGTTTGAAAGGTTCCAAAAAGGACGCGGAGGACTAATCTAGGCAGAGTATTCGCGCCTTTTTAGAATGACTTGCTCTACCGATGCACAAATCACATGCAATCTAAATTATCTAATTTTAAAATAGTCCCCTTCTATCACTGTTTCTTTTATAAATAATAATTAAACATTAAAGAAAAGTATTAAACTACTTTATCAAAAACGAAAAATATATATAATCCATATACGAGTAAATTAAATTAATTAGTCGCAATACAAAATAATAAAAGTAATTTCTAAACCTATTTCTTTTAAAAGTTGTCTGAACTATTAAATGAAAACATGGAACAAAACAGACTGATGGAGATTTACAAACCATCAATCGTGTCCATATATTTAAATGAAGTTTTGATGACACTACTAAAAATATCTGGAGTGGCCTACACTCAACTTTACTATAAGTAACTTAATATCAAATTTCTTGAGTATATAATAAATAACGTCTCAATTAAGCATAATGTAAACATCTAAATGGGATATGATTATTAGTCTTTAATTCCTGAGGTAGTACAGATAGTCATTGAAGGGCATATCAATATATAAGCTTATTTTTGTACATCACACAGCTGATGCAAATAATTTCTTTAGTATAACTACAGCAGTAATAACATTTTTGAAAAACCAAAGTGAACAACATTTCTTGATACGAAATATTCTCCTACAAGAGAACATGGCTTTTGTTCAAATAGCCAATGGATTTCTTACATTGTTTACTTGACATCCTTCTACATTGAATATTAAAGTAAAATTTTGAAATTTAAAACAGGAAAATACCCTTATTTCCTCTGAAAAACATCATAAACATCGAAGAAAAAATGTTGTTTGAAGATGATTTATAATTAAAAATGTACGATAACTACATTTATTAATCTCTAAACGAAAGATTTCAATTTTGAATTATCTTTTACATTTTCGGTCTTTTATAGAATTATTATACTGGGAATTTTATGGCTTCTTAGTATTTAACAAGATCATTTTCCTTCCCCTTTGTCAAATATCATATATACGAATTTTTTCTGAGTGAGTGTTATCACTCACTTTTCCTGCCTTCTGTACTCTGTTATACTTTTGCTATGAATGTATATTGAGAAAAAATATATAAGTAATTAGCCAGTTTACATACTAAAATTAAAGTCAAAGACAGCTATTAGTGTAATTTAAAACTTTTATAGTTGGGGGCTTCTAATTTTTGAAAATAATAAATATGAACTATTAGACTAGAATAGTGAAAAAAACTGGATATTTCTCAAAAAACATAAGTCCTCTTTCTTGAGGAAAGAGTCCATTCGTCACATTTCAATATCATGGAAAGGTACTACAATTTACAAAGATAATGTAATTGTAACTGATATTAAGTTTTGCTCAAGATTGCAATATATAGATTTATTAAAGTATTTTATGAGACAAATCAATCATGCCATGGAAGACAGAGGCAATTTATTTATGTCTATTGGCAGTGATTTTTTTTTACATGTCAAAATATTATTCATCTTATATCTCGTATAAGTCAATAAATTATTTAAATTTTTCGTTTAAAATATCAATTTCATCTTAGTGGATCCGCTGACAAAATTTCTAAGTCAATGTAAACATTGTAAAAAAATCTGGAGTGGCCTACACTCTACTTTACTATAAGTAACTTAATGTCAAATTTCTTGAGTATATAAAACATAACGTCTCATTTAAGCATAACGTTAACATCTAAATCAGGGTTTCCCAAACTTTTTCTGTCTGGCGCCCCCTTGTCTTCTAGAATAGACTGCCAGCGCCCCCTTGTCTTCTAGAATAGCCTGCCAGCGCCCCCTACCCCATAAAAATGGAAAGATATGCCAAAAAGCCTATCAGAACTAACCTGTTCTATTCAGGTTTAACTTTTTTCGTGGACAAATGATGGATTTGTCTCATAAAATACTTTAATAAATCTATATATTGCAATCTTGAGCAAAACTTAATATCAGTTACAATTACATTATCTTTGTAAATTGTAGTACCTTTCCATGATATTGAAATGTGACGAATGGACTCTTTCCTCAAGAAAGAGGACTTATGTTTTTTGAGAAATATCCAGTTTTTTTCACTATTCTAGTCTAATAGTTCATATTTATTATTTTCAAAAATTAGAAGCCCCCAACTATAAAAGTTTTAAATTACACTAATAGCTGTCTTTGACTTTAATTTTAGTATGTAAACTGGCTAATTACTTATATATTTTTTCTCAATATACATTCATAGCAAAAGTATAACAGAGTACAGAAGGCAGGAAAAGTGAGTGATAACACTCACTCAGAAAAAATTCGTATATATGATATTTGACAAAGGGGAAGGAAAATGATCTTGTTAAATACTAAGAAGCCATAAAATTCCCAGTATAATAATTCTATAAAAGACCGAAAATGTAAAAGATAATTCAAAATTGAAATCTTTCGTTTAGAGATTAATAAATGTAGTTATCGTACATTTTTAATTATAAATCATCTTCAAACAACATTTTTTCTTCGATGTTTATGATGTTTTTCAGAGGAAATAAGGGTATTTTCCTGTTTTAAATTTCAAAATTTTACTTTAATATTCAATGTAGAAGGATGTCAAGTAAACGATGTAAGAAATCCATTGGCTATTTGAACAAAAGCCATGTTCTCTTGTAGGAGAATATTTCGTATCAAGAAATGTTGTTCACTTTGGTTTTTCAAAAATGTTATTACTGCTGTAGTTATACTAAAGAAATTATTGCATCAGCTGTGTGATGTACAAAAATAAACTTATATATTGATATGCCCTTCAATGACTATCTGTACTACCTCAGGAATTAAAGACTAATAATCATATCCCATTTAGATGTTTACATTATGCTTAATTGAGACGTTATTTATTATATACTCAAGAAATTTGATATTAAGTTACTTATAGTAAAGTTGAGTGTAGGCCACTCCAAATTTTTTAATGATCTGTTTGGTGTCAAAAAGAAGCATTTTCTGAAAACAGAAATCGAACTCTAACGTCCTTTTGAAGAATGTAATTTAAAAAAAATTCATCTTAAATCATTCTCCACATGATATTCTATCTTTAGGCATAGTTTCATTTTGATTTGTCAAAGGGTATGGCTTGTATTACTCTCACAATGTTTGAGATTGATTTATAAGACAAAAGTTTTACATCTTATTAAAAAAAAAATATGTCTGTTGTTTTAAAAATTTGAACATATTTTTCCCTTATTCCATTTGTAACCTGAATGTTAATGCAAAAATTCAAAAACTCTAGAATTATCATAATAATAAGACCTTCCCATCATGCATACTACTTCCCAAAAAATAGGGAACATCTAGACTATGGGGCACATTTTTGTGTAAAATATAACATGATCCATCAAAAATTCTGGACAGTAGCGTGGCAACAAGCAATGCTAACATACTCAGCCACCCACACAAACACACACACATATACACACAGACATCAACGAAAAAACTTCTGAATCGAATAATTGACACTGAATTGTTTTTTATATTTATCTAACCTTTTTTAGACAAAATAAGAATATTTTGAAGCCTTGGAAAACTTTGGTTTAAATCTTCAATGTAGAAGGAGGTAGAATAAACTCGGCATGTAATGTTACAGATGACCATGCATGAGATCCACTAGCTAAGGGAACAAAAGCCATGTTCTCTTGTAAGAGAGTCTTACTGAAAACTCTGTAAGAGTTTCTCTATTCTTTTTTCTTTGGATTTACAAAATTATTATTACGGCTGTGGTAATACCAATGATCTATATACTTATAAAACTCTGATGTCCCCGTTTAAATAGTTTCACACGCTCTAAACTGAATAAAATATTAGATATTCTGTGGGAATCGAACCCACGCCCTCGCGTAGCGCGCGCTACCGACTACGCCACGGGGACTGAGGAAGTAAGCTTCCAAAACCTGATAGAAATGACGTCGAAAGATTAAATAAATGTTTTTCGACCTAAATTATAATGATTTAATTATAATAAATTTAGAAAGACAAAATTTATTGGATAATAGACGATAATATGAAATAATTATTTAATATATCAACAAATGATATTTATTATAGTTGACGGAAGTTTTAGAAATTATCATATTAATATAAGTAAAATATTAAGAGCACACAATTATGTCAGTAATCAAAAACAGCTTGTCATAATGCCTATATTTTCTTCTTTTGATATATCTATTTCAATAAAAATGATAGAGTAGGACTCTCGATACATCGGAAAGTACAGGAAAATTCTTATTTAAATAAATTCTCTCTAAATTAAGGAGTTCAGGACTAATTTCATTGGCTGTAGTATCTCAGTAATTGACAACTTCTTCCAGTTGTCAAGAAAGAAGCTGAAGGTGATAACTATAATGCTTGAATCAGTCTTACTTGGGGCGCAAATTTACTAAATTCTATTTAACTACCAATATGAGAGTTGAAGAAGAAGATGAGGAATACACTAAATTTTTGATAAATATTGGTGAAGATAGAGTTGAAAAGAATGAAAATAAAGAGATCATTACTGTCCGAACACATGTTTATCCGTGGACATAATGTTGATTAGTGTATTGAATACATTTACTCTTCATTCGCCAACCCACAAATATTGTTCACAGAAAATTCTTTATAAGTTCCATTTAACGAGACACACAGTGAAATGAAGCATAGGTTTATTGAATAATTTCCAGGAGAAATTAAACAATATCTGTCATATAATTCGGTTGTGTAAGAACAGAACCCACACATTACCCTCAAGAATTTCTTGACTCACTGGAGTAGTCTGGATTGCTCCAACATAAGCTAGAACTCAAAAATGAAGCTCCTGTCATGTATATGTATGAGAAACATTGATCCACCGCGCTTATGTAATGGAACAAGACTAATAACTGAGGAGCTTTATGATAATGTCATTATTTATAAAATTATCGCATCACGGTATTAAGGGGAAATAGTTTTAATTCCAAGATTGAAAATCGTTTTATCTGGAGAGAACAACACTCCCTTTTTAAAGATTCAATTTCCAATTCAGTTAACATTTGCCATGACTATTCATAAGTCTCAAGGAGCCAGTAACATGTAGCTCTTAGTATGGTTAACAGAAAGAAAACAGTAAAGTTTTTTTGAAAAATTCAAATTGTACAAAAAATGTAAATAAAGGACTGCCTTAAAAATATTATCATTATCTTCTTTATTATAAATTAATTTATTCAGAATTTATCTGCATTTATGTGAACATGATTTCATTAAAAAGGAAGGTGTTGGATGACTCAACGGGTCACAGGTAGTCTAGTATTATATGAATCCGTTGTGTGATATGCTAAAATAAGCGTGTTTATTGATAAATGGGTCAATCACTGTCTGTGTGGTCCTTTATATATGTAATGACCTTTATAAGTATACATAGATAAGTATCCCTCACTTCTATAATTTTAGGTATGATTTAACAAAATTCTTACCCAGGGTGATAGGGTCGAATACATATGCACGTACTGTGTGACCAAAGGTTTCTACCTCTTCTAGACAGAGAGAGATTCTTCGTATGATGTGAAATACATCTTCCATTCATAGTAGTTACTAAACAAATTTCTAACAGATGTTCTAAATTTATTTCCAAAATTTTCCTTTGATGATTCAGGTATTCTTTTAATTATAGTTGGAATAAATTTTTTGAACTAAATTGACCCCGGCTGTTCTTGACATTCATTATCTGTTTTTTTCTTGATTTATTTGTCTCTGAATGCCATTTCATCTAATAAATATACAGGTCAAACTATTAATGTTTCACTATATTATTTTTTTTATATTTCTTCTTCCATAGAGGTCTTTTCATTTTGTAAAATAAAGACAAAAATGAATCTTTTTGATATAAATGTCTAATTGGGAATTGTTTATTAGACGTTAATCCTGGAGGCATAGATCAATACATAGTGATTGATCCAGTTGATTCATTGATCCAGGTATCACTATATACGCCGATTTCTGTATATGACACAAGCAATGGATACTTTTTCATTTGTTCTATCACAGCAGTAAGGATACTTTGGTAAAGCTAAAGTGATGATAAAGGTCCATCTTCTGCGAAATAATCCCTTACAACTAAACATTACCGTTGTTCTTTTAGTCAGTCGATCTATTTCAGGGCTCTTTTAATTTAATCTTTCATCTAAAGAACCTCAAAGAGTATGCCCGTAACTTTGATAGTTTTAGGTTAACATTTTTCTCTTTCATGCAGATAAAAAGACCACATTTGAGGTCCTTTATACCCAGATATTTCTTCCTTATCTATTTTCAACAATTTGGGGAGCTGCTGAATCATCTGAAAGGCATGACCAGTAAGCATACTCTGCACACCCTTGGGTTCCACAGCCATTCTTACATAGAGTATTCAGTAGTTCATCCAGTATTACTGTTATCAATATCATAGTTTCTGGATTATTCCTCATATATATCTTAGTGTCATCATCGAGTTCAAGGCATCTATCATGATCTCCTTTTACATAAATTAAGCCAAAGCGATTTTTTTATGATTTAAAAATATTTCTATTTTATCAGAAAAATATCCTAAATGTGTAAGAGAAAATGACAGGTTCAAGAATCAAGAAAAAAAGTAGATTAAAGTTGGTACCCGTTTGGTAATAAAGAACGAAAGATTACATTTCCCATACTTCAATATAACTCAAATACAATGAGCTTCATAAAAGCACCAAGAACTATATTTAACATTAAGTTTTGTTCAATGGTGCAACATGCAGTTTGATTAGTTGGACACTTCAACAAAAGATGATACTCTTTTTCAAAATCACATAGTCGGATAGGGCAATACATAACATTTTATGAATTAAGAAAATATTTTCTTACTCTAAAACTAGTTGAATTTGATTACATTGACATAGAAATGTTTTATCATCAGAATCAGAAAAAGATTGTTATTTAAATAACGTAAAATTATATAAACAACGTTAGATTATAATTAATGGACACTGCAACTTGATTAATAATTAATTTAATGAACAATAGTTAATTAACAAAGGGTTAATAAGATATGTAAAAAGAATAAAATTCATAAAAAACAAGAAAGGCAAACTCAAGCCACCATATATATATATATATATATATATTATGTTTACTAACATATGATGGATGGATTTTTATGGAAAGTGTCGTATCAATCTACATCTTAATTTCTTTAAAAAACTTAATGCCAGATTTATAGTTCTTGGTGTGTTTAAGGACTTCATTGTCTTTTTTGTAATTACTGAGACATAGAAAGGTGCTTGCTTTTTCGTTATTTATGTCAAATCGGTTACAAATTTTAATCCGCTTTTCTGGTGATTCAAGAAAACTAAAATTTCTGATTACGTACTGTCTTACTAAAAATATTTCATGAACTTAAAATATTGGGAGAGTTATATGTATTACACTAAAAATGACAACTATTAAGTTAAATCTGGAGTAAGATGAGATATTTTATGTAACTAAGCATCAACATAAGGCACGACATGCTTATCAGAAGCTCCAATCAACAGAATCAACTCTGTTAACCAAAATTTAGTTTACAAAATAAAAAAACCTGTGTTCCACTAAACTTTACTGCCACAAATTATCGAATTTCATCTTAAACACTGCAATTTCAGATATTTTGCAATGCGCCTATCATGTAAATATGTGATATTTACGCTTGTAAACTTTTTGATATATAATAATATAATAAATAATTATATTAACAATAATATAATAAATAATGTAAATAAATAATAACATTATATTATAATATATAATACAATAAATAATATAATATAATTATATAATAAATATATAAGTTTACGCTTGTAAACTTTTTGATAAAAGCATATCAAACTTATAGGAAATCAATTTAATGACTCTTCATTTTAATTCATTTTTGATTTTATCCATTTTGTCAGTTATAAGAGAAATGGAGTTTTTGTTCTGTAACAATATGACATGTTATAGCACATGGACATTTCATTTGTCATTTTTTGAGTAATATTTTCTCTAGCAATATTCTAAAATTAATGTTTAACATACAATTACATATCAGTACAATACAATTACAATTATTCATATTAAATACATACATAATAATAATTTAAAGTTTGTTAATAATACTTATCAACAGAATATTCCAATTAGTAACAGTTTTGGCAGAATGAATCGAGCAATCCGTCTTCAGGAGAAAAGAGAAAGGGAGACCAGCATGTCGTAGGCGCAAAAGCAAATAACTCGTATTGTGTCCAGTTTGTTAAGTCCGTTTATTAAGTGAATATATAGAGTTGGGTTTTTGACTCTGACGAAGCCCACTTGTTATGGTTGAAAGATCTTAGTCTTGTTTTCCCATTCCATATTGTGGTTTGATCATTGATTGTTATTTCACGTGTTTATGTGAAATCCTCTTTTATATACCTATATGTTATTTATACACTCACACTGACCCTTTTCTTCTTAGTAATTTTACCACAAAAACTATACAACTCATTCTCTTTTGAAGACCTATTTTCTTATCCAATTTCATTGTAATCAGCAAAATGGTGTACCCAGTATCTTGATAATAAGTTTTTTGAGTGAGTGATATGACATAATCTTTACATTTTTGCGTAAAACTGAGCTTTTCCTTTATTGGAAAATATTTAAACTTCTTTGTTATGCTATAATTAGTTTCATAATAAATGCAAAAATTCATGAGAGTTAGCAGTTTAGGAACAAATAAAGGTGTCCAAAAATACATAAGGGCAATAAAGTAGATTTCCCAAGAGGGAGTATTACCTAAAAACTATTCAACTCATCTCCACTATGAGGGCTTTTGTTGAGTGTAATATAAAATTATCCATCAAACGGTGGACCCGTTTGTTCTCAAATTTTTTGGATACTCAACCACATACCCAGGCGTCTACTCACGCACGGACACACAGAAACACACACACACAAAGAAATAATATCAAAAAACCTTAAACAACTGACTCGAGGAGACCAAACGTGTAAATCTGTAAAAATCTTTTGATATCAAACTTTTTTATCATTACTATACTTTTACATATAGTAAAGTGAATATAGTAAAATAATTTTGCATTCAATTTCACTTTTAGTAATTTGTATTTCGAATGAATACCTTCACTTAGAGATGCCACGTGTCCCTCATTTACATATCCACAGAAACTATGTTATTTTTGTAGCAATGGTTAAGTAAAAATTATAAAAAAGGAAGCGAGAAAAACACGAAATACAAATTAATCTTATTTCTTCTTTATTTAGATATTTTTCAAATGAAATCATTTTCTTTCATTCTGAGTTATATTCTGAGTTAATCTAAAATTCAAAAAATACACATGAGAACTTCTATTGCTTTTAGATTGAGATGCTACAATCATCGAATTATTAAGAGGAAGCGAGTGGAAGGGCAGATGGTGTTGAACTAAATATTTATCCACGAGCAAAGTGCTTGAGATTCAGATTTTCTTCTTACGTAATTGAATAGCTCAGAGGAATTTTACTTTAATTATATTATTCGATTCTTTCTTATTTTCCACTATAAAACGATAATATATTTAAGCATATTCTCCATATTTTTGAAAGATATAGTTTTTTTAACGCCAATATTTGAAGACATTTGTTTTTTTCGTTGTTTTAGTAAGGGGAAGTATAGCTCATCGATTATCACTCACTCTGGATGAGCAACGATCTCCTATAATATCTATGATCACGATGATCATAATTCATGATCACGAACATAGTAGTTCCTTTTCTTAATAATGCTTACAGCCTGGTTCTTGGCGTGTATCTGGCACTTAGTGCAGGAACCCTATCCTCTAACCATGGAAAGGTACGTAATTTAAGACGTAGAGATGATATCAATTTCCATAGCAAATTTCTTTAGAAAAAAGTTGTGCTCTCTATCTCTAAGTTATTTTATAACACTGAGATAGAAACAAATTAACTTTTTTAAGTTTCCACTTAGATATATTTAGTTAAAATGACACATTCAAAAAGCACAACTGATCTCACAACTTTTCGATATCTGTTTTTATTAAACTACTATAATTAATTATTACTTTACTGTAAGTAAAATATAGTGATTGTGAAAAAATTTCAAGTTGAGATTTTGACGGCATTACATGTTTTGAGGTCCCCAAAGTCGTTTCAAGACGTTTTTTCGATGAGATCTGTGTATGTCGTGTGTGTGTGTGTGCGTGGGTGGAGGTTTATCCAAAAGCTTGTGTATAAGCTACAGTTCAGAATCTTCTATGGATCAAATTGATATTTTACAAAAAAATGGGATGGGCATGATGGGAATTACTTTCTTGGTCAAAATGTGTATTTGACATATTTTTCCTCCTAAACTATTTACTCTAGAGTCTTCAAATTTTCGTATTATCTTGGAAACAACATAAACAATAACTGAAAAAATCCTCAGATTTTTTAAGCTGAAGAAATATTTTTTTTTCAATAAAATGTAAAAATTTTGATTTATGATTCAATGTGATAGCTCCTGAGGGCTATGCAAGCCATCGTGTTTGAGAGATCAAAATGAAATCATGCCTAGGAATAGAGCATTATGTGACGAATGAATTAAGATATTTATTTCGAAAATTACATTAATCACAGAGGCTTAAAACATGTTCTGTTTTCACAAAATGACTTTTTGACTCTAAAGGGCTCAATAGAGAACAATGAAATTTTGCCAGAAAATTGAATTAAAAAATTAGCAATTTATAACAAAAAATTCGTAAAAACGGTGCCTCTCTTTCTCGTAATGACTGTTATTTCTGTTTTATTGGTAGCCAAAGTTAGACCATGGTCTACTATCCAATTATCGACTCGTCTCATAACCTGATTTAACTTTAGCTCAGCAAGGGACTCATTCCTCGCTATGGTGATCAATATGATGTCATCAGCGTAGTCCACTATATGAATACCATCAGACATTTGTATCCTTAACACACCATCATAAAAGATGTCCAAAGAATTGGTCCTAGAATAGACCCCTGTGGAGCCCCAGCACTGAGAGCCCGCTTCATTTTCCCTCTGGTGGTGTTATATATTAGTACTCGGTCTTCTAAGTAACTACAGATAATTGGGCACCCTAAATTTTCTTCTCAAAGCATGTAAAGAAGATCCCATCGCATGGAGTTAAAGGTATTTTTAACGTCCAGGGTTACCATGACACATACTGGTCTAGAGAAATGATTCCCCTGGCCAGTAACACACTAACACACACTAAACTAAACTAAACACACCAATCAGCACGAGGTTTGCTCTTTTCCACTCAGAGTGGAAGTAACCACACACGTGGTTACTTCCTCGAGAAGTATGCGAGGAGCACACGTGGCCACCTGCACATACACCTCTGCAGGGATACCATCTGGGCCGGGGCATTTTCGCTTTTTCAGACGGGCCACTGTTTCCTCCAATTCTTCTACTGTGAAAGGTATCTGCTCTGCTTGAAAACAATTATGCTCATCATCTTCCCCACTCTGGAATTCAACCTGACTATGGGTGGGAAATAACGTGCTTAGCTCTCGTTCCTATCTCTCTTTCCATATCCTAAGGGTTATTAATAATAATTAATAATAATAATAATAATAATAATAACAATGTTTATATTCCAGAAATATCCCATTCTATTGTGTATCGTTATAATATAATATAATATATATAATATTTTTAATTTGTGCAATAAATGACTTTTTCTTATGAATTCTGTGAGCTTATATCATGGCCGAAGAATATGGATTGGATTTCATTTCTCAGTATCGAACAGCTCAAATAAGCTAAATAAGAGATATCTTTCAAAGACAAATGCAGCTGAGCCTAGTGACCAGGTTGCTTCTCTGGCAGTCCAACGTGAAAAAGCAGATATGCCAGAATATACTGCCTTAGCTGGCTAGGAGTAGCTAATTGTGAATCTAGACCAGGACAACCCAACACCTGGTATCTGAACTCCAGGACGTCTCAACACCTGGTAACTTAACTGCAGGACAACTCAACACCTGGTAACTCCAGGACAACTCAACGACAAGATAACATCGAAGCAATCCAAGCAATGCTTAGATACCATTAACTGATATCCACCACCACAAATTACTCACTCTGAACGTCACGTTCATTTTCCATCACACTTCAAAGATTAACCTCTTCGCTGGGAAAGATGTGATGTAGTGGCAAAACTGACGAAGACCAGTGATCTTTCACTGTGTTCCCGCCATCTTTCAATTTGATTCTCTCTTCGCTCGACTTCTTTTGCCCCGGCTCGCATCTTTGCGGGTTTTTCACCATCGATCTAGCTCGATCATGATTTTTAGTATTGTATGTATTCATCCCTCAGTAGTGTATATTAAATTGTATAATGTGTAGGCTTATTTAACAATGTGGTATTAAAATACATCATATTCTAAATATTGTATCCTGTATCATATCATTTAAATACATATAAGAGCCTACGCACACTTTTATAGTATATGTAAAATTAAAGGTAGTGCATATAGACAAACAATTTTATCTTACTTGACTTACATATATTCTACTATAAAACCAAAACGTGTAATAAGAATACCTAAAAACTGCATATAATTGTGAAATAAAATGAAAAATATACAATAACGAAAATGCGATTTATGTTTTTCACGATGTGAGCATAATTTTATGTTCAGATTTTTCTCTAATAAGTGAGTTTATTAATAGTAGGATTATTAATAATGTTTCTTGTTTTGTAAAATACAGAAAAATTGAATCACTATGCGAAAAAATCATGTGGACACATTAATGTAATTTTTTTAGGGCAATAAATTTTGACATAAAATTAATAAAATGAAAGAAATAAAAAAAATTAACCAAATATTTAGATTCTACATTTAACCGTACAAAGGAAGCCAAGTTCAAGAGAGTATTGCAATAATTTAAAAAAAAAAAAATGCTGAGCTTTTGATGAAAATTCTGTTCAGAAAAGTAGTATGAAAAATAATGGTGAATATATAGTATTAGAGGAGGAGACTATGCCTTGCTAAGTCTGATAATGCTTTATAATAGCATATCAGTGTAATTCATGATATAAGCTGTTAGTTTACGGTTAAGCGTTTTCATTAGCATTTTATCATTCACGAGTTCTTTGGGCGCCTCAAACTTACATCCTTCCGTTGATTATCTTATCTTTTTTGTTATCTCAACAACCATGTCTACTTCTCCAATATTGTTATAAGATTATAGGGTTTCAAACTATTAATAATTCTGGGAGCTCAGCAATATGTGCGTAAACGCATTTCATCTCCTTATTAAAAAAAAAACTTTAAATAATACTTTTTAAATAAATAATAATATTTTAAACTATAAATAAATAAACAATAGATAACATTGTGGAATCAGTGTTGTCTATATAGTTAATTTTATTTTTAATTTAAAATCTATAAAGACTTTACGAGGTATAACGGACATTATTACAACTAATTCTAATATTACTAAACTCAGTGGAACTAACCCATTAACTATATATAATTATCTTATAATATATTTCCCTTCTTCTCTGAAGTATTTCTCTATAAAATAAGAGTGTTTACTCTGCACTTTCGTTTTTCTATCGTCAAAGCTTTAATGAATATTAGTTCTGTTATATTTAAGTTTAAATGGGCACTTTGCAACTTCAAGAAAATTAATTGGAATATTAGTCTACTGTATTTTACTGTAACCCAATACATCGGTTGGCAATTACTATGCAAAACGACATTCCTTCTTAAAAATAGATTTTGCATTCATGTAAAATGTTTCAAATAAACCATTTTCTCATACAAAGGCTTGTCTTTAAAGTACTTATTATTTCTTTAACGTCAACTAATAATATAAATTATACGAAAAAATAAATAATAACAATAATTTAAATATTTCTTAAGTTTAAGTTTGACTGAATTGAAAAATCAATAGGTTAAAATTATGATTTTATGCTTCTTAGTAAATTGGTAAAATACCAAGATTTTGACATTATTTTACAGTTTTAATGAAAAATATTTTATATATCAGATAAGTGATATTTCAATTCTAATATGATTTGATAATTCACATTTGATGACAATTCTAATTTTAGACAGTAGAAAATCGGTATAAAGTGACTATCACTTGAATAAGAACAGTTGATTTAGAACTGTTGCATTGTTATGAAATCTCTCAATCCAATTGCTTACTCAGCATTTCAATGAATTCTAATAGGCTAACAAGGAAGAAATCAATAGATTATTCCATGGCTTCCCAGGAAGTATGTATCATAGCAAGTCATCATCTGAAAATATCAATACAACTTGCTGGTAGTATGCCAATAATTCCAAATTTCAAAGATATCGATTTAATAAGAGTTTGTAAAAGCTAAGGAAACATACAAACGGAGTAGGGCATCAGAATCATTATTATGACTGTGATGGTGTGACACCATAGTGCCTAGGTCATGTGTCCTAATATAGTATCTCGAGTCCTTGGTTGCCAGTAGAAATGAATATTTCCTTAAGGACTAAAGGTGAAAAGATGGGGAGAAAATGTTTTGAAATTCTGCTTCGTAATCATAACGCTGCAATATTGTTGGAAACCTATCATCCTTTGTATTGGAAGTGTAAATATGGAAGATGAAAAAAATAGACTCTCTCATAGAACCATTGTTGAATGGATCAAAAATAACTATTGACTTAACGGTTCAAAAAGGTAACTATTGAAAAATAAAGCATTCTTATACCGTGATTCTTGAATGTAGGAATGTTCGAAATAAATTGTCGTCCAAACAAGTAGAGACAGTTGGAACGTCATAATTGTACTTTTTGTGTAATACAGTAATCCCTCGCTAGTTCGCGGTTCAGTTTTCGCGGGGTCTTAAAATGTTCAATTAAAAATGAAAAATATAAAAAAATATTCAACTGTAAATGCAGTAAAAAAAATACAACACGCAATGAAAAAGTACAGTAGATAGCATTAGAGAAGAAAATATGCAGGATTCTTCTTGTACAATCGAGAAAGGTATCAAACAACCAGTGACTTGCTGGGTCAAAATATATTCTACAGTAGTAAATTAAAGACTAATCAAAGCTATTAAAAAATATTCAATAAAGACTAAAAATTAATGAAAAATATTAAAACATATTCAATTGTAACAAGAGAATAATAAAAATATCAAAAAATAGGCCTTTTCATCTAGAAATTAAAATAAAGGATAGTTAAGAATTTTTTTATTTTATTTACTTGCATTATTATTTACTGTACAATACATTAAGGGTATAATTTTCTCTCTCTTTCTCTCTTATAGTCGGTAAAGACGTAATTCTTTTTTATAAATTATTTCTTCTTTTTTCATTTTTATTTACAACACAGGGCAGTATTCAGTAAGGTCAGGATTCTCTCTCTGTTGGAAAGATCTTTGTTTGAGCTTTAGAGGCTTTTATAAAGGCGCGTCCATTATTCGCGGATTTTCGCTTTTCGCGGGCGTCTTCGGTCCCCATTATCCGCGAAAAGTGAGGGATTACTGTATTTTCTTTTCCAATATTTATAATATTTTTATTAGACAATAATACATATTCGAATTTATTCTATTTGAAATTTAATTTTCAAGAATCACAAGAAGTTCTGGTTTCGGCATAAAGTACGATAAAAAAACCTATCCCAATTATTAACCCCAAAAAATAAAGTTGTTTAGCACACCAAAAACTATATCTCTGTCAAATATTATTAGGATTACAAACAGATTGACCTAAAAATGATTGAGAAACCCAATCACACGTTGAGATATATCATCAAATAAGGCCGTGGTTTCCAACCTGTGGGGCGCGCCCCCCTTGCACCTGAAGTGCAAGCACTTCATAAATAGAAAAATTACTTAGTTACTAAGTAATTTTTCTAAATACAATTATAAATTATTTCAAATGCTACTTTATTAAGTTTTTATTTTATTACGTTTTGCGACATCATACTTGTGTGAATCAGGATTTAGTTCAGTTGCTGTTCTCAAAACAAAATACCGTTCTCGCTTAGTAATAGAAAAGGAATTACGGGTCTCAATTTCATCACATTCTCCAAGATTTGAGAAACTCTGCTCAGAGAAGCAAGCGCAACCATCACACTAGTAAAGGTAAGCCTACACATTCAATCATACATATGAGTACATAATTATGTATTGTATCATTTTTTATCTCTGACTTGTGCCGACTATGACAGTAAATAGCAATATTTAAACCAGAGTGGAGGGGGGGGGGCACTGGGAACTTATTATTTAATGAAGGGGGGCGAGAATTCGAAAAGGTTTGAAACCACTGAAATAAGGTGTCATTGGATCTGGAACAGCATAAATTATTCAAAACTTTCAAAAAATGCTTTTCCATCATCACTATACTTTCTAGATACCATTTATTTTTCTCCAAAATTTCTGAAAGCTTTAATGTTAAAGTTAAAATTGAACTGATAATACCAATAACTGGAAAAAATATATATCAGATTTATATTCAAATCTGATATATATAACCTTAGTATTTAACGCAATGTAGTAAAATATAAAAGAGATATTCAGCCAGTCTTAATTCATCTTAATTCAGTCTTAATTAAGCCATCTCTTAATTCAGCCAGTGTTTACACTATGGACAGAAAATAATTATGAAATAAATACAGACCTATCAATTTTGGTGAGTTGTATTCAACAAAAAATGATTCTATATAGTCCAAATTAATTTTAGATAAACATTTTTAAATAGATAATTTTATGTAAAGTAAAATTATCTCTTACATAGTTTATCTGACCTACATTGAATATGTAAGACAATGTTCCCCATTTACATTACATTTCAAATTAAAAATTATTTTAAAACAATTTGTCTTAGGTGATTCTGATATTTTTCAGACAATATAGGAATACTTTCAAGTTTTCAATAGAAAAATTTGCTTAAATATTCAATGTAGAAGGAGGTCAGGTAAACTATGTAAGAGATCAATCGTCTATTGGAACAGAAGTTCTCCTGAAACAGGTTATTTCGTAACACGAAATCAGCACTTTTGCTTTTAAAAATTTTATTACTGTTGTACTTATACTAATGATATAAATTACATATTTATAATATATATAGTTATACTACCTCTATAAATGAAAGACTAATGAACATCTCCCATTTAGACATTTATATTATGCCTAAATGAGAATTCATATATTATATGCCCAAGAAGTATGATATTATGTTTACTTATAGTAAAGTTGAGTTTAGGCCACTCCAGATTTCTTCAGTAGATAACTCAAAAAATTGTTGAGTCAATGTAAACAATGTAAATAAATGTAAACAAATACGACAAGTATAACAAGTAAACCATTAGCCCAGGTTGAATATTCAATTTATTTTTAACTTTATTGTTCTTTGTTGCAATTGAAATTTCATGAACTTTTTTAAAATAAATTCTTCATTTTATTTTCAATTTTTTGGCAAATATAATGGTTGTTTTCTTTTGAGTAGTTAGGCGTAAAAAAAAACATTTTCTATAAACAGAAAAAGTACTCTCACAGCCATTTGGTGAATGTAATTTGGAAAAAAATTATCTCAACTCATTCTTCACATAATGTTCTGAATTATAAGTCGAAATTTTTACACTTTATTGAAAAAAAAATATTTCCCGTTATTATAAAAATCTGAGGTTTTTTTTCCTTTATTGCTTTAGTTGCGTCAAAGATAATGCCGAAATTTCAAGACTCTAGAATTAGTAGTTTAGGAGAAAAAAAATGCAGTCTGAAAACAGGTTTTTAGCAAAAAAAGTGAGTTTTCCATCATTCATAATTGCACCCAAACAATAGTAGCGTACAGTAGTAGCGTAGACAGTAGCGTGACCACACACCTTGGATATATACTCGTAATCACTCACCCACACACACACAGACACACACACCACAGACATCATCGAAAAAGCTTCATAAAATGACTTCTGGGACCTCAAAACATGTAATTCCGTCAAAATCTCGAGATCGAATTTTTACATGATCACTTACTTTACTTAGGTATAGTAAAGTAATAAAAAAAATTTATGGATTTAGACGCGAATTAGAGTCTTCAGTTCTAACTGGAGTTACTTCTAAAATTATTACATAACATTAATACAATTTGGGTATAATTGATAGATTTCAGAAAACCATATTATTATTATCACATCAAAATAATAATAAGTAATTATTTTGATGTGATAAGTTTGATAAATATAACTTATGAGTAAAGTTGAGTGTAGGTCACTACATATTTTTTATTACGTTATGTATATTGTAAATCGGTGTTATAAAATGTCAAAGCTACAATGATCAATGTTTAATATTTTTTCTCAGCCGATAAAAGAGATGACAACTCATAGGTATGTCATTGCGCTTGCGTACCCTCTGATGCCTGCCACCTAATTAAGCTATTTAACCTCTTGTGTTTTTATTCTGTTGGATCCTTCTGTTTTGACCGTTTTCACATGGTTGATATATTACTGTATATCTGTATTATTATCCTTACAATTCATAATTGTTTTAAAGGTGGAAACGTTAATTCTATGGATGCGTAAACTAGTTCTGACATTGCAAAAACTACTGAGGATGTAAAACGACGAAAGATAATCACACTTCTAAAAATTGTCTGATCATCCAGATAAAATCTTCCGTAAAGACGATGGTACGATGAAGAATATTTGAAATTAAGATTTACCTGATGATAAAGATTAAGCGAAGTGACTGTACATTAAGTGTGAACTAGTCATGAAAAATAGCAGTTTTAGTTGTGCTAAATTAAAAAAGAACATTCTGCACCAAATCTCAGATCCTTATGAAACCGAAATGTTGAATATTTTAAAACCTATCAGGTCAGTTATCAAATTTCTCATCAGAATGAAGTTTACAGCATTGGGAAAAAAATAATGAAAGTGTGTGCTAAAGAAATACTGTTTTGGCGAAAAAATGAAGAAAATGTTAAATTGTTGCTATGGCGGTAGGTGAAGAAAATATCTTTAAAGACCAATATGCGTGTTCAATTACAAAGATAATCTTCTGAACGATTTGGAAAACAATTGTCAGATATTGGGACTGGTAAATCACATTGTAAACTCCACTGATGAATTTTTCCAAATTTATTGCAGAATTATAAAAATAATCAATGGGTTAGTGAGCCTGCTATATTGTCAGCCAAAAACATTGATGTGCTAGCCAAAAAAATGAAATACCTGGTGAGGAAACAACATATAAGTCCATAGATACTATTGTCAACCACAATGAATCAGTTAATTATCCAATAGAATTTTTAAATTCATTGGAACTACCAGGAATACCACCGCATATTTTATCTTTGAAAATTGGTTCCTTCATCATCCTTCTACGAAATATAAACCCACCACGACTATGCAGTGGGACTAGGTTATCAGTAAAAAAATGAATGAATAAAATAATCGAGGCAAGCATTTTAAATGGAAATCAAGAGGAACATGTACTACTACCATGTGTTCCTATGATAACGGATCGTTTATTTGAATTCAAACGTCTACAGTTTCCTGTGCGACTAGCCTTTGCAATGACTATTAACAAAGCACAGGGACAAACATTGCAAGTATGTGGATTAAATTTGATAAATCCATGCTTCTCACATGGACAGCTGTACGTTGGGTGTACACGAGTTGGAAAACCATCAAATTTATTTGTTCTTGCACCAGATAGGAAAACAAAAAATGTTGTATATTTATAAGCACGACAATAAAAGATACATTGGCAAAATATTTTTTACATCGAGAAGTAATAAACAGGTAATATAAAGTTCACCATCAATATTCTAATAGTTTAATATATCATGAAATGAATTATCTGATGTTTATGATTTATCTTTTGCAGATATTTTAGGCAAGATATTACTTAAGTAAAATATACTTAGTAATTAGTACAAGTATAAATATACATGACATGTATGTTAAAAAAGCTAAAGGTAACACAACATCCACTAACAGTTGGCATTAGGAAGTTGGCAGGTCAGCGAAATGTACAGGTAATATAAAAAATAGTGTTTCAACAAATGTCGCTGGGTAGCAGCACATGTAATGATAGGATAACTGTTTTGTTGGTTCGGTGTTAGAAGCTAGCCTTGAGTAAGTAAGTTATTGAATTTTTATGATGAATGTGATGTAGATAAGATAAATGTCCATTGTTTTTGGGTTCTAGCCCTGAGGATATCAAAAAATAAAGACGAAACGTTGGCAAAAAGGTGATTTTAAATAATTAACCCTCACTAAATTCCGAGAAGAAGAGAAGTATTTTTATTTTAATATTATATATATAATAATTATATATATATATTATATTTATACAATTAAAAGAAACGGTCCAGCGGACTTTTTTACAATAAAATAAAAACGAAGGAAACACACAGAAAGACACAGACATAACTCACATCGATATTTCGACAATCGTCGTCATCAGGAGGTGCGAAGAGCGAAGAGCGAAGAGTCCCGCAGGAAGACAGGGCGGTACTCCTGCGGGAGTACTGAGTACCGCCCTGTCTTCCTGCGGGACTCTTCGCTCTTCGCACCTCCTGATGACGACGATTGTCGAAATATCGATGTGAGTTATGTCTGTGTCTTTCTGTGTGTTTCCTTCGTTTTTTATTTTATATATATATATATATATATATATATATTTCAGGTAACTCACCACAGATTAGAGAAGATAGTCGCTCTAAGGCCTTTCGTTTTCACGTCGTCAGAGAGCAAGTGAATACAAGTTGTAAGCAGGTTATGAATTTTGATTTAAAGAAGGAGTAAGATTGGCATCATTGACTTGATATATATATATATATATATACAAGATTTATAAAGGAAAAAAGGTAAAAGTAAAAAGGGACTTCACATCAAAACTAATCAATCTATAATTTTATTCCTGTTGACGCTTTTTAATTTACTAATTCAATCAACATTGTTTTTAATATGGCTGTCTGACATTTTTTACTACAGGGACGAAGAAAGGAAAAAGATGACATAAATAGGAGTAGGCAGGTATCCCACATGATATTCATAGATACAAGATTACACACAAACACTTGAAATAACAATCAATGATCAAAACATGAAAATAGCCCATGGAATCAATATATAAATAGAAAGTAAGTTCTTAATTCATCGGACAGAATATTAGGCAATAATATAGTAGCAATATTGGGATACGGTTTACATTCTGTTCCTAAAAGTAAAAATTTAAATTACGTTCTTGTGGCTACAGGTTTTTGTAACGCAGAAAAATCAAATAATATAGATATTGATAATTTAAATATTTTAAAAAGAATGTTACACGGAATTTCAGAAAAAAACAATGTTAGTGTACCTAGACGTTTTGTCGAGGCTTATTCTAAACTTAAAAAAAGATAATACTATAAAAATTACTAAAGGCGATAAATAAAAAGTACTGTAATATTAAATACAAAATCTGGAGTGGCCTGCACTCAACTTTACTATAAGTAAACTTAATATCAATGTTCTTGGGCATATAATATATAATGTCTCATTTAAGCATAATGTAAACATTTAAATGGGAGCTGCTTATTAGTCTTTCATTTCTGAGACAGTACAGATAGTGATTGATCGACTTATAATATATCAGCTTATTTTTGTACATCCCACAGTTGATCCAAATAATCTCATTGGTATAACTACAGCAGTAATAACATTTTTGAAAAGCCAAACTGAAAATTTCTTGATACCAAATAATCTCCTACAAGAGAACATGCGTTTGTTCAAATAGCCAGTGGATTTCTTATATCAGTTACTTGACCTCCTTCTACATTGAATATTTAAGTCAAATTTTCAAATTTAAATCAGAAAAATACTCTTATTTTCTATGAAAACATCAAAAACATCCAATAAAAAATGTCGTTTTAAGATAATTTATAATTAAGGATATACAATAATTACATTTATTAATCTCTAAACGAAAGATTTCAATTTTGAAATTGAAATCTTTTGTTCAGTGTCAAAAAAACATTTTCTGAAAACAGAAATCGTACTTTAACGGCCCTTTGGTGAACGTAATTTTGAAAAAAATTATTTGAAATCATTTTCCATATCATGTTCTATTTTTAAGCATAGTTCATTTTGATCCGTCAAACAGTATGCCTTGTATCGCTCTCACAAGCTGTGAGATTGAATTATAAGTCAAAATTTTTACATTTTATTGAAAAAAAATACTTCCTGTTGTTTTAAAATTCTGAATATATTTTTCGTTTGTTCCATTTGTAACCTCAAAG
The DNA here is from genome assembly GCA_026182355.1 of Hermatobates lingyangjiaoensis. Lineage (NCBI taxonomy): Eukaryota > Metazoa > Arthropoda > Insecta > Hemiptera > Hermatobatidae > Hermatobates > Hermatobates lingyangjiaoensis. Next base: position 6,375,785 of record JAPFBL010001617.1, read on the forward strand.
ATAATGCTTAAATTTCAAAACTCTAGGGTTATCAGTTTAGGAGAAAAAAATGTTTTCTAAAAAATAGTTTTTGTCAAAAAAAGTGACTTTCCCGTCATTCATAATTCTTCCCAAACAATAAGGATCTTCTTCCCTATGACCTATTTTTGTGTAAAATATCAACTTGATCTATCAAAGTTTCTGGATCGTAGCGTGGTAACAAGCAATGCTAACACACTCACCCACCCACCCACCCACACACACACACACACAGACATCATCGAGAAAACTTCATAAAACGACTTCAGGGACCTCAAAACATGTTATTCCGTCAAAATCTAAAGATCGAATTTTTTCACGATCCTATACTTTACTTATAGTAAAGCAATAAAATTTTGTTTATTGGTAATTGGATTTTCTTTACGTTTGTTCACATACTAATCGATTCCCTTCATTCTTATGCATGGGATACATTTGCAGAAATATTTCGATTTTCATATCTCTAACTTTAAAAATGTTAAATTAGAGATATTTGTGAGATACAATAATAGTATAATCCTGCTGTATGAATTTAATACACATATGAAATATTCCTTATCTCGTTTATGATCCATATTTTGTTATAAATTAAAAGGCGTCAATGTCAATTAAAGGTAGTTTAATTTCCGGTCCTTCTAGTGTTAACTCTATGCTAAGGGTGGTATGAAACAAATAAAATAGTTGGACAGATCTCATTGGACAAATTAGATAGCCTAAATTCTTTCCTGGAAGAAATGCAGATCGGTTACAAAAGGTATAATGAAGAAATCTATTAGATTGAATGCGATAAATATGGATACAGTCCATAGGATGTGGTCAGGGATTTTAAAAATTGGAAGATTATGACTCTAATTGGACGTTAAACTTCACATTATAACAAAAATTAAAAGTAGAAGCCCAAAAGAGACACTTCTTCCCTTTCACTGAGGTAAGTTTCTTCATTAGATTAATACATATTCTCTCTGTAACTTTTCATCACATCTATACATGATAGTATATAAATTACTTACAATTGATGGAGGAAAATGCCAAACGATAGGTTCATCATGATGACATTCTAAACTAAATGATGCACCTCTAGTTAAAGTAAATTCTGTTTCCTCAGGAATCACTATCCTTTGTCCTAGAAAAGCAAAAAAAAAAAACATTACAAAGTAACTATCACAATAATGAAATATATTTATCAATAAACACAACTGGTTAGAGTTAAGAAGTATCAAATTAGATCAAACTAAAATTCATTGAAAGTCATAAAAATCAAAATTTAAAGATTATAAAACAAAAATACTTTATTTTTCCTCCCATATTCAATTTCTCATGAGTTATATAACACTTTTGCCATCCGTGAGACGATCTTCAGGAAACAAACTGACAGACTATATAAGTACTGCTTTATATATTAATTTATAAAATGAATATATATTAACATGTCTCCACGGAAAAGTTTTATCCAACGTCGACGCGTTTCAAACACTTAGTGTTCATCGTCAGGTTACATCTGCCTCCGTAAGGTGATATGGAGTGTTCAACAAGTGAAAATACTGACTCATTGACTCCTTGGTAAAAAGAAAAACTGTATAGTTTAAGGTACAGATCAAGTATGGGAAGGGTACTAATGTACTTATGGTAATGTCGATTGGAAAATGGTGCGGATTATTTTTTTATTACTGTGTTTGTAAGTTACATTGGCAATAAGAATAACTATTATGTATAGAATCTTTCAAATAATACCTTATGTGGATCTTCAATCTCTAATTTGTAATATGTATTATTTAAGTTTAACAATCCAACCATTATTAATTTAATCATAAAAATTATATACCAACATAGAATCATTTAAAATATATTTCTAAATTCATTATAACCCATTTGATTTGAACTACAGCGTTTTTTGAAAATAATAGATAAAGCCGATTTAATTATGAAAAGATACAAAATAAACACAAATTTGTTTCATCACTACTATAGTTCATTTATATAGTTTAGTTAATATATTAAAATTAATATAGTTTAAAATACAATAATATCATCATTTAATTTATGTTTCAAAATATTTTGTAAGCAATAAAAGTTGAGTCAGAAGAAAGCAGTCAACACGCTAGGATGATCTCACACCGTGTTGTGCAACTCTTAACATAGACCTATTCGTCATATAATTTATTCACATATTGATTTTTTGCAATAACGTAATACCTGTTAATCCAAACTAAACCACTAATATCTCTTATAATGGCAAACTATAACGGTTTGTTTATGTTCACATACTTGAAACCCACCTAATATGAAAAAAATATTGAGACTTTAGAAAGAACTCTTATATTAGATGATAATTAATCTGATAATAATTAATTAGATTTACATGAATCTTAATTAATAATTCTAACAAACATGGCCAACTAGTCACTTAACTAATCAGTAATAAATGTTTGTTGTTTGTTTTACAGCACTTCGACCCCCGTTTCTTCGGACTTCACTTCCCCGGACTTTCAATTGTCCGGACAACGTCCGGGGTCTGGACAATTGTCCGATACGGCCGTGTCTGTCCGAAAAATGGCAGCTTTGACCGATAGGTGCTCTCGCGACAGACGACGCCTGCGAGTGAGTTTCCCGCCAGTTTCTGACCCGCCTTGCCAGTGTTTACACCTGAATCTGGAAGAATTTATGCCATTATTCTGCATTTATTTACCTTCCATAATACCACCAACATCTAACCGTTTACATCTTTGACTGGTACTTTTTTAAAAAATTCGGAGATGATACATGGTATTTCAAAATATCATTAGAAATTATAGAATAATTTAAAATATCATTATTAGTACAGTGTTAAGTAAATGCTTCTGTATACACCACATTAGCTGTCTGTACTTCAGGTTCATGGAAGAACAAAGAGTTGGAACCTCTGATTCTTAGGCAAGCAAACTACAGTTGACCATTTGAGAAAAACCTGGTCTCATTCACTTCAATTCCTGCGGTAGATAGAGTTTCCCCTTGCGACTTAGTTACCGTCATTGCGAAACAGACGCTGACGGGACACTGCAATCGTTTGAATGGACACGGATAGTGGCTCGGAATCAATGGTATGCGTGGTATACAAACATACTTCCCAGTACCACACCCCAGTCATGATGTCCGCCTCCATGGCGTATCTATGCAGAACACGAACTCAGAGTCGTGTCCCGTTGCACATTTTTGGGCACTCAAGTTTCATAACATGAAATTCGTTACTGCTACTAAATCGCAGCATGATTGGTGCTCCTACTTTAAGTTTTAAGTCATGAGCAGGTAGTCTTGGAGCAGTCACGGAGGATAATGAACTGCTTGTTCATCACTAATCACACTGTTTACTGACTTGTAAGTTCTTTCCGCAGCTTGATATTGTGGAGGAACTTGTTTATTGATATTTCCTGCCTGCTCATTTGTAGGGGTGAGCATTGCTCGTTCACAAAGCCAGTTATTCTGAATATATGGTACATCTTGAATTCTGGGAAACACCTTGTCCATAAGCTCAAATATGTAATATATAATTTCATATTCGCAAATGAAATTAAAATGATCTAACAATTATATAATCTACCAGCTACACCTGTATATTTTCAAAATAAACATCTCTATGTAGTTAGCCAAATACAGCTTAAAAGTTTATAACTACATTCTACGTTGAATTTTCAATGCATTCAAAGTTTAGATTTTAAGTTAGATCAACAGAAATGTAGTGTTAAAGTTTCAGCTGGCTATGTCTTATGGTGGCTGAGTTTATTTGTGACAAAATATACCGGACAAACCAACAGAAATTTTTCCCAGAGTGGATTCTCAAATGTATGAAACGTAATGAAAACTTGAAATGAATTAGTTCTAAGTAATGTACAGACAAAACCTTTCGTTTATTTATAAAGCTAGCACAATTATGATAGTTACGAGTTTTAACCAAAGTTATGCATCATGCATGTTTAATCGTAAAGTGAATTAATTACCAGAATCTGTAATGGTACGACGATATTATTCCTGATGCAGATAAATGCAATAGGTGTTAGTGTGCCCATAATGCAGACATCTCTTGCACTGCACTATTTCTCTTTTCTTATAGGGCTCTTCGACAATAACTTTGCAGTGGAAGAGTTCCTTTAATTATAAAATACCTTTGTTATTTTCTTTTGGTTCAAAATCTATAAAGAATAAAGAATTAAGCATTAATGTTTTGTTACATTCTGGAGATCATTGGTAGCATGTCTCACATTGTAGCCCTTTTCTTTAAGTTCATCTTATATAACTTCGATTGGTATTGAATGGTGAATATTCCTTATCACCATTCTAAACGTTTTGTCCTGTTTGAGTTCAAATGTGTGAAAGAAAACATTTTGTTCCCAGAAATAGCCATTAATTTTGCGATATCCATCCACTTAAGGTAGATTACAACCTCACTACTTCTAGATTTGAATGAGAAACCCTCTTTACCAATCAGGCCAGTAAGAGTATTGATAAAGTCAGTAAAGTTCGCTACTGACTTTAAGAATATGGGAGATGGTGGAGGTATTTTTGGTTTTGGCTCCTGGTTTGTGATATCATAAGATAACACAGAAAACATAATATTTGACAAAAAGGATGGTACTGGTGCAGAAAAATGGACGTCAGTTCTACTAGAAGATGGCTGTCTTACAGTGAATGTTCAGTGTCAAAAAAAGCCCGATTCGGTGAATGTGAGGAAACTCTTTTTACATTTGACGGAGAACGTTGTTTGCAGGTTTACAGGTGGATAACAGGATATAGGTACCTAAACAGTACCAGTAATCGCAATATAACTTTAAAAAACTAGAAGTTAGAAAATCTGTAAATCAATAAGAAATATAGAGGGGAATTATGTGGTGGTGTTTACCCAACAATTGAGATGTTGGAGTTCGAGACTCCAGATATAGTTGATTACTCACAGTCGCTGAATATCCAGGATACAATGCTGGCACCAGTCCGATACGTATGGACAGATAACACTCACTATCAGCCCTTGAATCGACGACACTCACGATCAGTCAGTCCAACAACAACTGATCGAGATTAACTAGTGAATGAGCTCCTGTTGGTATGTCTTCTTCAAGTCAGGACCTGTTTTATCTTATTAAAAGTTGTCTTCCATTATTTTTTAGGCACTTAATATGAGCACAAAATTTATAATGTTCATCACATCACAAATATCAATGAATACTATAAATAACCAAATAAAAAGTGAGTAAACCTAAAAGGAATAGTAATTTAAAACGCCTCATTTATACGAGTGACCGATCATACTACACAAAAGTACTTGTATATTCAGAACTTTGTACGAAAAAAGAAACTGCTTTACGTTATCCTCTTATAGTACTTCTTCTCAAAGGCAGGAAAGAAAATTTTGCTAAATAACCATAACTAGATAAAGTCAAAAACAGTAATACTTGTGTATAGTAAGCATGTTTCCTAAAAGTAATGCTATGTATTATATTATATATATTCCTTGAAATATTACTCACAATTTTATGCTATAACGAGGTTTATTTCCAGTTTTTAGTATTTAATATTTAAAACTGATTTATTTTCAGATAATATTAGTGTTTTAGTATTCATCCATTGTGTTTTTGAACGTAAATCACAACAAATTTACTAATTACTTAGTTTCTACTCTCTGACGACTAGGCTCTTGTCACTCTCTATGTCGCCTATTAATGTGCTCAAGAATGGAAGATAATGGTTCCAGCTTCACTGCTTATTAGATTTGAAGGTCGTTTATTTAAAATTCGAAGATGCTTGAAAGAAGTCTATAACATGCAAAGGACACAATCTGCTCACAAACAATTGTAACTACCAATTATATAATGCAGTCAGCACTTCAAATCGTTGAATCATAACAAGGTCGTTTAGTAGTAGTCTTCAGAAATCAGTCTTCGTAGTCATGTTCAAAACATAATTAACCACATGGTCAGATAATGAGGACATCAAAGCTAGATTTAGCTTACCTTTGAATGCACTACTCTAGTTGTTTTATTGGTAGCGTTAATGTTGTTACTTGTTTATTAAATCTAGATTTGTTAACTTGAGTGGGTTCATATTGGAAGAAGGCCAGGCACACTGTGCCCCACAGAGTTAACTGTTTTGTTATTGTTACATTGTTCAATAGTGTGATAGACAATCAATCAAGTGAGTTGCTTGAGTGGAGTTAACTTCAATGATCATATTGCTTGGAGTATTTAGCTCTCATACATCACTTACACTGACTGTGATTAGGATCTAGACATCAGCCTTGATTGCTAGTAATTACTTCGATTATTCAAACTTTAATAATAAGGACCCACTAACAACCATAATAATTTACTTACTATAAGTCAAAAATAATAGGACATGGACGAAATAATTAATGAAAAATGATATTTCTAGAACCCTGGACTCAGTAGCCAGACAAATTAATTACCTGCCTTGAAATGTATTTGAAACAACACATAAGTTTGCACAAAAAACTAATTATGGAGGATACTAAACCTTTTCTAATATGTGAGTCAGCAAATCAGAGTATAAACTAAAACTCTCCCAACAAAAACAGTAGCGGAGAACTCATGGAGAAGGGAAAAAACTTCAACAATTTACAACAACAAATGACAATGATATTACTACCTACAATAATTAGCTAAGTGAACAAAAGCACAAATTGGAGTATAGGGAACTGCGTTCTAAACAACTAAAGCACAATTCTAAAAACCTCAGAACTCAGAAAACATTCTGGATTCAATCGTCTTTACTGCAGCATTGCAATAGTAGAAATTATACAAACTACTGTAAGGAATAATAAACATTATGGGCTTATTTTATGTTCATTACAAGAAAACTTGATATTACGAAAGACATTTAAAGAGAAAAATGTTTTCAATTTTTACAATTCTTTTTGTTTTCTACAAATAATTGCAAATATGCACGTAATTTACATTATGCAATGTACAGAAAATTGTTTCTACCTATTTTCAGAAATCAGAACCTATTTACAGTTTTGATTAAACCAATATGTACCTCCTTGAGTTACCAGCTATTGGTCACTGTTCAAAAAATGGACAAAGCCAAATAAGTTGTTTTATTTATTTGGTATTATTCATCATTATTATTCAGTATTCATCTATTGTGTTTCTGAACGTAAACCACAACGAAGTCACCAAGAGCTTTCTAGTGATTTTGAATTTGCACATAAAAATCAGTAGATAGCGGTGTATGACTTTATGACCAGGTCATGTAGACATATAACATCCTTCCCCATTAAATGACATATTTCTCGAAAAATGTTAGTTCATTAAAAAGTACAAGCAGTTCCTCCTTTGTTCTTTCTTCACAAAGGTCTGAACTATTTGATACATATGCGAAAAATGACTATAAATCTCAGATAAAGTGGTTTATCTGACTCTGTGGTTGTTATTGTACGAGTGGATGGACTATACATGTGCTCAAGAATAGAAGATAACGGTTTCGCTTTTCTGCTTATTAGATTTGAAGGTCATTTATTTAAAATTCGAAGATGGTTTCGAAAGAAGTGGGTATTTTCCCAATCTCTTTAAGCCTAATGAAGTTTTAATTGCAACTAGACCTGTTTTTATTGCAATGTCTAACACATTGTAAGTCAGCCACCTATATATGGACCTATCAAAGCTTTATTGGGGACGTCATTGTTATGCTTACTGACCATTTAGTTGTTTTTTTAGTTCTTTACTTCAAGCATTCCTTTTTACAGCAAAAATGTCCTTGCTTCTAGGATTTCAAAATAATTTTAGTAACTTCCTTTCATAATTGCTATTAGGATCTTATAACACTTATGGCTCTCCACCTCCGTTGTGGAGTCCCCATATAACTGATAAAGTATAATAAACTGTTCCTAAACACCTGTATCCCACCTAGTATAACAGCACCCCGAACCGATCAGTAGCCAACCAAATCGTTGTTTATTGTCTTCACCTTTAACAACAACCTGTAATACATGCAAATCAACTTCTGAGTTTAGGAGGTTAAAGACAGGCCAAGTTCCTAATTATTTCTACTAATATGGACCTGAGACAAATGATAGTAATGTCTTCAATAGTACAAATGTTAACTAAGTGGTTTTGCCATTTACTTTCAGACCTGAGTAGAGCTTCAAGGTCTTAAGACATGTAAAAGAAATCTTTTCTTTTTGTTTTAAAGTTTTAATCCAATCGCTGTTATACATGAGTTTAGTAGGCTTTTCACTGTAGTGTTAAAAGCAACAAAATGCGAGAATTGAAATAATTAGCTTTTGTGAGTACAATATTATACTTAGCTAGCAGAACTATTTCGTTTTCTACAACCTCGGCTTTGAGAAAGTCAATAACTTTTTGACCTTTCTTTTCTCATCAGTTAAGTCATCTTCTTCAGATATTCTTCTTTTTACCCCGCTCGAAACAATAAAAATTTTTCCAGAGCGCATGATTTTACCATCATGGCTGGGCATGGCGTTGAAGGCGTCCGAATCAATAGCAAGAGTTTCTAAAGAGTATAAAGAGATATAAACTCACTATCGTAAAGCTGCAATAAAGTTTATAGTTTATTTGATAGTAGTCTTTTGCCAGTAACGTCAACAACTCCCTCACACAGGCTTCCACTAATAGATCTTTTCTTCCAAATCTTCGTTTTAAACTATCAGCTATTTTGTGGAAATATGGACATCATCTGAGCACTCAGATCTTACAATTACAGTAAAAGTGCAAAATTGGCATCCACCAATTGCATTCATTTTATTATCCACCTGTCAGTAATGCAGATATTCTTACTTGAGTAATTTTTTTTTCACTTTAAGATTTCATAATCTTTCATTCGTTTACAATTCATTCCATTGGTGAAACAAACTAAAGTTAATTAGTAGTAGTTAATAAAAAAGTATTATTTTCTAAATTCATCAGTATAACTACAATTTAATTAATAAAATTTTATTTATTAGTAAGAAAAAAATGTATTTTTAATTGATAATAAAATTAATAAATTCTAATTAAAATTCTAATAAAATTCTGATTCAATTTATGTTAAGAGCAGATACCCTGCAATACAAAAAACAGGTATTCCAGTATTTTAAACAAGAAAGACTGTCAAATTAATTATTTGTTCGCCTGTTTATAATTGTTTATAAAAGCATTTATAATGAATTTCGCTTGGACTTTCACATCAGACTTTTAATATAAAAAGTTCAAAACTTTAATGAAAATATTTGACTAAAACTACAGCTGTTATTAATACCGGATGGGGAATCCCAACAGGTAACACAGCCTTGCTTTGTCTGTAATTTTTCCTGGAATACTATTAATACACAATCTTACAAAAAGCCTCAGTTAATCACATTTACTCTATACTATGCTATTATTGTGAGAATCTCAAATATAAACTTTCAACCAATTCGATCAGTACATCAAAATTAAAGCTTTAACCAAAGATGGTTTAAATTTCGAATCGCAAGATGATTCAACAAACAGTGTAACCTACTGCATTCAGGAAAATAATCAATATATACGCACACAGTCATGAAAACAAAACAATCCTATAATTACAAAACTATAAGAGAAAAGCAAAAGTGTAATTGCTGAAAAATAATTAAATACGACGTTATTTGTCTGGATATTTAAGACAACAGTTAGAACGTTCAAACAATCCAAACATTAATCTAGAATTCATGTATTTCGTCATTACCACAGAGGTTAGTATTATTAATATTAAACATATAATATACCATCTTACCTCGTACACTACTGCCGTAGCTCTCGGACCGGTTTCGGGTGTCACCCATCTTCAACAAGAACAGTTCTTGTTGAAGATGGGTGACACCCGAAACCGGTCCGAGAGCTACAGCAACAGTGTACGAGGTGAGACGGTATATTATTTGTTTAATAATTATTAATCTAGAATCTCAAAACAAGAAATATATTAAAGGATTATCACAAACGATTAAAAAATCTGGAGTGGCCTACACTCTACTTTACTATAAGTAACTTAATGTCAAATTTCTTGAGTATATAAAACATAACGTCTCATTTAAGCATAACATAAATATATAAATGGGATATAATTATTAGCATTGCATTCGTGAGGTAGTACAGATAGTGATTGAAGGACATATCAATTTATAAGCTTATTTTTGTACATCACAAATAATTTATTATTTGCAAATAATTTCATTAGTATAACTACAGCAGTAATAACATTTTTGAAAAACCAAAGTGAACATTTCTTGAAACGAAATATTCTCCTACAAGAGAACATGGCTATTGTTCAAATAGCCAGTGGATTTCTTACATCGTTTACTTGACATCCTTCTACATTGAATATTAAAGTAAAATTTTCAAATTTAAAACAGTAAAATACCCTTTTTTTCTCTGAAAAACATCTTACACAGCGAAGAAAATGTTGTTTTAAGGTGATTTGTTAATTAAAGACGTACGATAATTACATTTATTAATCTCTAAACGAAAGATTTCAATTTTGAATTATCTTTTACATTTTTGGTTTTTAACAGAATTATTATACTGGGAATTTTATGGCTTCTTAGTATATAATAAGATCATTTTCCTTCCCCTTTGTCAAATAACATATATACGATTTTTTTCTGAGTGAGTGTTATTATTTTCCTACACAATATTATTCCTCTTACATCTCATATACGTCAATAAACAATTTAAACTGTTCCTTTATAAAATCAATTTTATCTCAGTGGATTCGCTCAAAAAATTTCTAAGTCAATGTAAACAATGTAAAAAAATATAAAAAATTCGACAAGTATAGCAGGTGATCTCTCAGTCTAGGATAAACAAACAGTTTTTATAGCGTTATTGCTCTTTCCCGTAATTGAAACTTCATGATTTTTTTTAAGAATTGCCAATTTTTTGTTCCACTTTTGGTCAAATTTTCATTATTTTTTAATGAGCCGTTTAGCGTCAAAAAAACATTTTCTCAAAACAGAAATCGTACTGTAACGCCCCATTAGCGAATGTAATTTTGAAAAAAATATCTCAACTCATTCTCCACATAATGTTCTATTTATAGGCATAGTTTCATTTTGATCCGTCAAACAGTATGATTTGCATTGCTCTCAGAAGGTTTGCGATTGAATTATAAGTCAAAATTTTTACATTTTATTAAAAAAAAAATATTTCCCGTTATTTTAAAATTCTGAATATATTTTTCGTTTGTTTCATTTGTAACCTTAAAGATAATGTCAAAATTTCAAAACTCTAGGGTTATCAGTTTAGGAGAAATAAATGTTTCCTAAAAAACGGTTTTTGGCAAGAAAAGTCACTTTCCCATCATGCATAATTCTTCCCAAACAATAGGGATCTTCATCTTTATAGGGCCCATTTTTGTGTAAAATATCAACTTGATACATCAAAGATTCTGGACCGTAGCGTGGTAACAAGCAATGCTAACAAACTCACCCACCCACCCACCCACCCACTCACCCACACACACACACACACACCCACACACACACAGACATCATCGTAAAAACTTCATAAAACGACTTCTGGGACCTCAAAACATGTAATTCCGTCAAAATCTCGAGATCGAATTTTTTCACGATCACTATACTTTACTTATAGTAAAGTAAAAAAAACTTAAACTAGATGTATCTGTTCTCATTAACTGCTAAGTTAAAAGAAATAGTACCGAAAGAATTACACACTAACCCCATTTGTACTGTTAAATGTAAGGACAATTAAGGACAAAAATCATATGGAGAAACAATCCGTTTTCGGAAAGAATGAATGCATCAACATAGTTATTTAATAAAGACAAATAGAAGCAATTCAGCTGCTCCTGCATTTCATATATTAAATAAACCCCACGCTTTTGATTTTGAGAATGAATGCAATTGTTATAGATAAAGAACAGAATGTAAACAGAATAAAAATGCTTACTATTAAAAAGGGTCAAACCTTCATTAATTGTAGAAGTGACATATTCAATTGTAATACTATATATTTAGGCTATTATCTTGATTTTTCTAAGAGGTTTATATTAAACAATAGTTATTTTTTGTAACGTTATTTGACATTTATATTTATTATACTTATAATGTAAAATCAATGCTCGTATATTTTCAAATAGTCTTACTTCTGTAAGTTTTAATACTTATTTACTATTTACCTATTCCTATTTAATGCAATGTTTCATATTACAACATTTCATGTATTTAGTAAAATATAATAATAATTTAAGATAATTATAAGAATAACCAGATTTTACAAGTAACGCACAAATATAATAAAAATAAAATCAAATTCAGAATAAAAAATCTGGAGTGGCCTACACTTAACTTTACTATAAGTTAATATATCAAATTTCTTCATGTTCAATTCAGGTATAATATAAATGGCTAAATGGGAGATGTTTATTAGTCTTTCATTCCTGGAAGTAATACAGATAGTGACTGATCCACTTATCAATATATATGCTTATTGTTGTATATTGTAATCTGTTCACTCATGCAGCTAAAATCAAGATTCCAGCTCCAAAATAATTAATATTAACAAAACATAAATAGACAATAAGAGTTAAAAAGACCATTATTAAACAGCTATAGTGATGTAGAGACGGGTACACTGCAGCAATAGAAATGTTTAGACTCTGTCAGAGTCGTACAGAACCCCGACTTGATTTTTACAATGGAATTCAAATGGTTCTTAACCTTCAATTGTCGTACTGGAAATTATGTAAAAAGTTAATAGGCCACAGTGATTTGTGCCTTTTAGTTTTCCTAAAAGGTTTAAGGGAACCTATTACATATTTACCTAATGGAAACAAAGAACGCTGAAGCTTTGAACGTCGCAGCAAACCTGCTCACCAACGACCTTCTATTTTACAATCAAAATAATGAACACAACGAAAACATAAGTAAGAAAAACACTGACTTCCACATCAGAAACAATTTACTACAGAGAAAAAAATTAATAAGTAATATAAAAAGACAACTTATACTATACCAAGAACTTCGAGATAAAATGTAGGAAATAGAAAACAACAATGCCCATATCTACCCAATATACATCGAAAGGTAACAAATTTAAAAAAACCGGGTTTACACATTTAATGACACAATGGAGATTAAAAAGACATAAACTTTGAAACCACGGATTAAAACATACATAACCAAGAAAGAGAAGAGTCATTTTTTAGGAAATAAACGCTTCGGAATAATGTCCCAAATAATGAACTTGAACAATGATTATAGTATACCGCTTACTGTATACTGCTAGGAACAGATTTAAAATATTAATTGATACAGGTTGTTAAAGTAATTTCTGACTAATAATGGTGCCATTAAATACTTTTCTGATTTAATAAATGTGAGTGCGATCACCTCTCCCCTTGGAAGTTCAACATAGAATTATGGTATTTCAAAACAAAAAATTTATCATTGAACTTCATTTATTTCATTTTCACACATTCTTTGATGGACTAATAGTATTGAATTTCTAATCTAAAGCTATTAGAAGAAAAAATAGATTTAATAAACAATAAAATGATAACAACAAAAAAATCCATACAATGTTTAAAGACCAAACGGAAAGAAAAGAAAACAGTGGAAACACAGTACTCCCCCCCCAAAGAGAACAAGTAATTAATTTAAAAAACAAAAATGGTCATAGGCCTGAAATAAAAAATAACTCGATGGAAATAACTGAAGCTATTGTAAACATTAAAAATTGAAAAACTAAAAGGTTGACAAAAATTAAAGTTGATAAGTAAATAAATTCATTTGAAAAAACTATTATTTGGATTTTATTTAATTCGAACAGATTATAAGAATCAGAAAGAAAAATTAGTCATTTATAAACTAGTTAAACATATGCTCATATATTTCACACAAAACATTCACAAATAAAATAAAACATAAACTAAGAACAACAGATAAAATTCCAGCTTATACTAAATCATGTAGGTATGGTGAAAAACATAAGAAATAAATACAATATTAAATTAAGGAAACGCTAAGGCAACATACTATTAGACATCTACATTCTCCTTGAAGTCCACCACTGTATTGTTGATGAAAGGAGATTCATCAGCAAAACAGAAATAAAGGGAAGTTTTAGATTACAGAAAATTAAATAAGAAAACAGTGGATGATAGTTACCCTATTCCAAATATTATTGATCATTTAGATAAATTAGGGAAATGTCAATACTTTTCGGAATACTTGTTATAATTACGATTTGTTTGAATATCTTTGGGTTCTAACGCAGCGCAATCAGTTATTATGTGGTATTTACTCACTGTAGGGTAAAGAGCTAATGAAATGGTCTCCACATATAAACATTTAATGGTATAAACAACGTGTTTCGAACACGTAGTGTTCTTCCTCAGGCATTAACTTAAAAATATAATGTCATCAGAGAGTTATCTATAGTACAAAGTAAATGTAGTACAAAATAAAAATAAAATAAAATAAGGAAGAGAGTACGAACCTAAGGGTGAGTGTCTGTGATCAACTGACTGGGAATAGGATGGAAGTGGGTGAGGGTATGGAGTATACACCTGTTTCATATTAGAAGGCAGGTACATTTCATTATTTTTTTTCCTAAAGGTTAGACTGAGCCTTTACAATTGCTCTAAGACTAAGTGTAGGAAACATTTTGAAAATATAACACAGAGAACTATAATGAAATACAAACAAATAAAGGAATAAAAGGAGTTTTATTAAAAATAAAAATAAAAGGAGTCACATTAAAAGGAGTTTTCTTTGCAATTTATCTGGATGATATAATAGTATAGAGTAGCAGTCTGTTGAAACATATGCTTAGAAATGCTAGGGCAAGTTTTTGACAGATAAATTATGTCATGCTTTAAAATTCAGTTGAATAAAACTGAATTTTTGAGAAGTGAAGTTGCTTATCTTGGTCATGTAGTAACCTCAGATCCAAAACTTAAAAAGTTAAGCTACAGAAGACAACCACTCCATAAAACACAAAAAGGAATATTGAAAATTGATTAAATATGGTACCTAGCATCATTAAGCCTTAGTGCAGTCCTTAGTGAAATCAAAGATGGAGCAGCTTCACAAATTTCTGCATGCAAGTAAAACATTGAACAATTCGGAAACTAATCTAGGCACTAAGAGCTACAATGGGGAGCCAGAATAAAAATGCGGACACGCTATCTAGAATAGAATTAAATGTAACAGAGAAAGATGGCAATCCTTCATTTGGTAACAAAATCCGGAACTACATAATGGATCTATTGTAGCACCCAAGGAAATCCCAAATGACATAAATTCAGTATATGGTCACACAATGCATTCGAACACTGAAGAAAATACCCTTATAAATAGTGTAATATAAAAGAAGAACCATACACCTATAAAAGATGAACCTGTCAGCTACGGTGAAAAACAGATAATTTCTCCTTTTCAAATTAATTCTGCAGGTGTAAAAATCATAAAAGTATTTGAAGATAAACAAAGAACACTAGAACAATTATCAAAGAAAAATTTAGAATAAGATATAATTCGCCTTATAAAAACTTATATAGTGCCAATACAAAACATTGTTTACACTTTGAAAACGATGCACAAATATGAAAAGTTTTACACAATAATTAAAAATTATTTTAAACACTCTGAAATAAACGTCATAATTATAACTTGATATTCTAAGTCATAACCATATCATTTAAGTAAAACAAATCACAGATGTATAGAAGAAACAGTAATCACATGAAAAGAAAATATGATTGGCCAAATTTAAAGCAAGCAGCTCATTTCCAAAATATTTTCATTTTTATAAATTACAAAAATCCATCAATACATTGAAGTCATAAAAGACATCAAATACTTCAACACCACATAAAAATATATTTTTTTGTTTTACTTTGTTCATCAATAAATATATACATACATATATAAAATAAAAGTTTATCAGGACTCGGCCAGTTCAAAACTGACCGAGTCTTGATAAACTTTTATTTTGTTTCTACTTTGTCCGCAAAATTTTCTCACAATTAAACTCAGTAACCATAAGACATAGCGAGCTGAAACTTTGAAAGTAGATTTGTGCATGTCTACCTCAAAATCGAAGGTTTGAGCTCACCCCTACAAATAAGCAGGCAGGAAATATCAATAAACAAGTTCCTCCACAATATCAAGCTGCGAAAAGAACTTACAAGTCAGTAAACAGGGTGATTAGTGATGAGCAAGCAGTTCATTATCCAATAGAATTTCTGACTCCGTGATTGCTCCTGGACTGCCTGCTCATGACTTAAAACTTAAAGTAGGGCACCAATCATGCTGTTACGAAACATGAGTGCCCCAAAAATGTGCAACGGGATACGACTCCGAATTTGTGCTTTGCATAGATGTTGAATACATCATAGAGGCTGATATCATGTCTGGGTGTGGTATTGGGGAGTCAGTGTTTATACCACGCATACCATTGATACTTACCAACTGTCCCTTTCAATTCAAACGGTTACGATTTCCCGTCAGAGTCTGTTTCGCAATGATGGTAAATAAGTTGTAAGGCCTAACTCTGTCTACGGAAGGAATTGAAGTGAGTGAGACCAAGTGTTCCTCGTATGGTCAACTCTATGTTGCTTGCTCAAGAATCAGAGGTTCCAACTCTCTGTTCTTCCATGTACCTGAAGTACAGACAGCTAATGCGGTGTATACAAAGGCACTTACTTAACACTGTGCTAATAAACATACTTTTTCCTATTCTATATTTTTTCTAATAGTATTTTGAAATACCACGTATCATTTGTGAATTTTTGTAAAATATCCGTCTCCTAGATTTATAATAAAATTATAAAAGCTAGAATAGAGAAGGGAAAAAATGACCCTGAAAATATAACAAATACAATGCTAAGAATAAAACTTACTTAAAAATAATAATAATTAGAAATGAAATTATTATGTGGTTACATTGAAACCAGGGGCATTTGTAGCTTCCAACAACCAAATAAGAGCTTCTTCAGAAGTTCTTAAAGTGGTCCGAGTGTCGTCAGTGGGGAGTGAATATTTGGACCCTAAAGTACTCATTGAATGGAATACCATCCGAATTACCGTGAAAAGCAACAGACAACTTACTGCGTTGACAAACAGATGGTCTGCTGCCATTTAAACAGAGGCTAGGTAACGTACACGTCAGGCTCACGCAGAATGAGTCACATCTAGTTCAGTCCAAATGATAAACGCAGTTCTTAGATGTGGAGGAACTGACGAAAGTCAGAGGGTAATTAAGGTTGGTAGCAGGTGAGGTAAAATGACGGCTAGGATTGATGACAGGACAAGTAAGGCAATTACGCATTCCACACAGTTTAGCTCCAAAAGTAGCTGATAGTAAACAATGTTTGAACGAACGTTTTGTGGGAAAAAATATTTCCCAGATTAGTAAGATATCTGAATGATATACGGAGAGAGTTTATGAATATACTGGACGTAAATAGAAAGTAAGAAATGATCGGAAAGAGTGCTTTCAGAACAGTGCATAATTTATGGATTTTAGGGAAGTAGTGGTAAGAAAATGGGAGTTACTGTCAGATTCCCGAACTGTTCCAGGAATATGGTTGATTTCAGCGGGGATGACACGTTTGTTAATAAGTTGTTGACCACATTCAACAAATTAAAGTTGAAGTCGGCTGATTTTAGATTTTCTTGGCCCGAAACTTAGTACAAATTCTATTGATACATAATAAAAGAGAACGTATAAGAGAAAGATTACATTAGTTGAGGTGAGTGACAATTACTGACATGGAACTGATAGCTCGGGGTTTTCGGTTCCTGTGTGTCGCGAAGATGGAAGTTGTCAGACAGTCATTATCAAGGAGGTCACGAAAACTGAACGACTGATTTAAAATGTTTTGAGTACATGAAACAGAGAAAGAAAACGCGTTGACAAAATCAATAAAAAAAGATAATTCATATTCACCATGGAACTATACAAAACAGATATCATCAATATACCGGGCGTAGAGATATATATGCATACAAGTATATGAGCCGCTTATTTTGAAAGTGGCCTAATTCCATTTATGTTAAAATCGAGATATTTAAGGGTTTGCGTTTTACAAAATTTAAAAATATTGTCATTTTATTTATCAACTAATTTTTGTTATAAAAATTCTTAGTAATTTTAAATAAATTTTGTACAATTTGCTGCAAAAGGTAAAGATAACGTAAAAATGTAATTATTTAAATAGCTAGCTAAAATTTTTTGGAAAATGGAATTAGGCCACTTTCAAAATAAACGGCTCATACGAGTATAACACTCTGAAACGTATATATGTACATTCAAACTACAATTGTTGTTGAAATCCACAGATTTTTCTTTGTAAAATCATTTGTAATGTAATACTTAGTTTTTCTGTTTCAAAATTAATACTTCTGCCTACGAAAAAGGTTTTAAATAAAAACCGAAACGTTGGCAATGAGAGTTTAATTTGAACCTGAAGAACTGACCGAGTCCCGATAAACTTTAGTTTTGTATATATATATATATATATATATTATATATATAAAGATTTCACATAAACTCGTGAAATAACAATCAATGATCAAACCACAAAATTAAAAGGGAAAAAAGACTTAAATCTTTAAACCGTAACAAGCGGTCTTCCTCAGAGTCAAAAACCCAACTGAAACACTAGATACA
Organism: Hermatobates lingyangjiaoensis; assembly: GCA_026182355.1. NCBI lineage: Eukaryota > Metazoa > Arthropoda > Insecta > Hemiptera > Hermatobatidae > Hermatobates > Hermatobates lingyangjiaoensis. The sequence continues at coordinate 6,394,441 of JAPFBL010001617.1, forward strand.
GAAACATCTGGTGAGGGGTTGAGAAGAGTGGGAGGAAAGAGTGGTATTTTAAAAGGGTGAAAGTGCAGGAAAGGACAAATGTATGTCCATAAATATATGGATATACATTTGTATTTAATTACATTAAATTGTATTTAATACATTAATTTAATACATTGTATTTAATACATTAAATTTAATTATTTAATAAAGATGCTTTCCTAATAAAATTAAATTCATTAGTGCCGACAATCAAATTCACAATGGAAGAAGTAAGTGGTAATTTGCCCTTCTTAGATGTCCTGATCCATAGGTTACCTAAAGATTTACGCTTTAGTGTATATAGAAAACCTACGAATGTACTTGCATATGTTTACTTTTATTCTTCCCATCCAAAAAATGTTAAAATTTCTGTTTTTAGAAATATGTTTTTGAGGGCGTTAAGAGTGTGCTCTCCTGAATTATTTAATAATGAGATTAACAACATTAGGTCAATTGCCCTATCAATAAAATACCCCTCCTCTTATATCGAATTAGCTTTGAAGGGTGCTAAAAAAACTTTCTCTAATACTTCAACAGAGCCCCATTCATTGTCAAATTCTATAGTTTTGCCATATCATGAGTCATTGGACCCCCTTCCAAGATTAGCCAAATAACTTGATTTTAATATAGTGCTTTCTAATCGTAATAACGTGGGCAATATGTTAATAAAAAACTCTCCCAGGGAACTGGAATCCGGCGGTATTTATAAAATTCTGTGCAAAAATTGCCATAAAAGTTATATTGGTCAAACTGGTAAATCATTAAAGACAGGTGTAAAACAACACCAATACAACGTAAGTAGACAGAAAAAAAGTAGCGCCTTATTGTTGCATATAAACAATGAAAATCATCATATTGATTGAATAGGAGCTAAATTTATTACCTATGAAAAATCGATGTTGTTCAGAAATATTATTGAATCGTCTCTAATTAAATTTAATAGATCAAATATTATAAACATTAGTAACGGTCTCTTCAAACTTGATACTTTCGTTACGAGGGCAATAGACTCTTCTAAGAGGGTTGACAGCTAGGTTTTTTTTACTCTTTCTTACTGTACTCCTTTGTTTCCCCAAACATCCCTTTCTGGACATTAGTCCTTTCCAGCGCTTTCACCTTTTTAAAACACCGCTCTTCCCTCCCACTCTTTTCAACCCCTCACCAGATGTTTTCTGCATCTAGTGTTTCAGTTGGGTTTTTGACTCTGACGAAGACCGCTTGTTACGGTTGAAAGATCTTAGTCTTGTTTTCCCATTTCATATTGTGGTTTGATCATTGATTGTTATTTCACGTGTTTATGTGAAATCCACTTACATATTAATTAGTAATATATTGCACAGTAATTAATGACTATTTTATGACTGTATAAACTGCTAATAAGGAGTAAGGAAACCTAAGAAAAGTCCCCATTGCTATTAAAAAAATCTAGCGTGGCCTACACTCAACTTTTCTATGAGTAAATATAATATCAATCTTCTTGGGTATATAATGTCCCATTTAGATATAATATATATCTATATGGCAGATGTTTATTAGTATTTCATTCCTGGACACCATACGTAGTAATTTAACCAGTTATCAATGTACACGCATTGATCCATCAATGATTCTGGATGTAGTGTACACTCAAGCTTTGGGATGCACATTCACTCACACACATCAGCGATGACACGTACATAATAAAACGACTTGGAGGACCTCAAAACATGTAAGTCCGTAAAAATCTGGACATTGAATTTTTTCACAATTACTATACTTTACTTAAGTGTATAGTTAAGTATAGTAAAGTGAAAAAGCTAATACTTGTTTAGGAATAAGTTAAATTACGGAGGTAATCTTTCAAAACCAGCAAATTCTCTGTACTTCCCTATTGTTTATTATATAACCTTTTAAACGTTTGTAACCAAAAAAATAAAATTTTGTATAACTACCCAATTATTTACATAAAATTGAGAGAATGATTAAATATTTTATTCAGTTATACTTTCTTGTCTTCACAAATGATATCATAAAATTTTATATAATTTAAAATAAGTATTAAAGTAATTTTGTATTTCATTACTACAACTTACAAAATTGTTAGTTACTTAAACGTAATTGGGAGAATCATTTCCTATCTACAGAGTGGGAAAGAAGAAGGCACAGATAAGCAATCATTAACCAAACATGGGAGAGTCAATGCGTTTTCAGCTATGTTCTTCTCTACAAAATTATGAGCCAAATTCACACTTTTCTTGTTGTGAAAAGAATTCATTCAGTTATAAAGCTCAATTTCATTTAATCTTACAATAAATTACCAAATTATATTGTGATACGAAGATCCATGTTTCCCTATATAAAATTCTTTATTGAACAACGACCTGAATAAACAAGTAAAACTTTTATATCATCATAGTCGTTAAAAGAAATATTTTAAAACTTTCATACAAATTCATTGGTATAAGATTTCATATATAATGAATGGAAATCAATTGAGGTTTTATAAAATGAAAGTTGTGTGTCTCTTAGTTTAGATTTTACGCCATTGGTGTCCAAGGTGTCAAGTATGACACAACAGAAATAAATTTGCGTTTACTTTTTTTGTTATCAATTTTGTAGTGAGTAGTGTAATGTATTATCAAATCTCACTTTCTAATTTTATTCATATTTTTTATTTTTTGATCTATCAACGTCTTTTATATAACAACCTACATACTCTATTTAATGTTCTTATGAATAGCATTTTTTAACTGTACATGTTGAAATTATTTATTTCACATTTGCCGAATTATTCAACTAAATCTTACTGTTAAAAAAAGGTCCCACAATCAGTAATTTTTGTGAAGTCATAAAAGCCGCAATCAAAAATCTCGACAAATTTCATAAATCCATTTATCACTCAATGAATACAAATACAACAAAGATTAAGAAGTTCTCGTTTAAAATTAACTCATTAAGTTCAGGAAATAAACTAAGACATTAATTACAGCCGTGCGATCCTACAATCAAGTCACTGGCCTGAACTTACCATTACCAAAGTCCCTTATTTCAAAGTACAATCTTTTATTCAGCTCTATTTGTCCTTGTTCTTTACTAAGATTCGAAATGTTACTATTTATCCTTTATGTTGAAATCGTTTTGACTGGTAGTTCAATTTCTTGCTCTCAAAATATTATTTCAAAACCGCTTACTTCTTCAAAAGTGCAGACTCCGTCAACTCCGCAGTCTGCACAACGCCTTCACCAATTAGAGTCATAGTTTTTTATAAATACCAGAAGAACAGTGAAATCCATGTGAGAAAACTTGTAATAGAATAGTAGTGCCAATAATTCATGTTATTATCAGATAAACATATTAATTGGAAGTGTAATTTCCAGACATGGTAATTCTTATATTGTTACAAGATTGTTTGGCAACATATTTTTATTTCGATGCTAAATTATTTTCTTTCACAGGGTTTTAATACATTAATAAGGCTAGACTGCAGCAACTGCTTAATATTTGGTATTGATGAAACCCTTAATAAAAAAGAAGAAGAGGCTGTGCTCATATAACAAAGTCTAGGAAAAGAAGTAAAATTAGGTGGCAGCAACTAATAATCCACAAGAGACAAAATGCATTATTTGTAATGGTACTTTTAAAAATTGCTATATGGGTGTTATAGTTATCAAACAACATAAATATCCTGATAGTCACAAAAGCAATTGCAATGCGTCCAAAGCTTTAACTGAAAAATTTTTCTTGAAAGCCAATAGAAAAGAAGAAGGAATGTAATTGCTTCAGAAGTAGCTGAAATATATCCATTGGCTGCAGCTTGAAACTTAATTCAAAACTTTATCAGGATTCCAAAGTTGCGGGGAAAATATCTTGTGATCGGACCAAATCAGAGCATGTACCTAATAAATGGTTATCACTTCAGTCATATATTGAAAGAATTTTATAATCTTGGAAAGCCTTGAGTTCTTATTTCTTAAGTAGACCAACCTCTAAAAAAATATATGACCTCTTCCAATTGATAATGATTAAACAGAAATACCCCAAATTATTGAAATCTATCTGATGTTCTTGCACCATGCATTATCTCTCCAGCTGCTATCATTTCCCTATTTATTACATTGAAATTTCTACTGTCAAACGTTATTGGTACCATAGTTATCGGATTGATCGGTATATAGTCCAGTTGACTTCTTCACTCTTCCTTCATGGATTAGAGAATGCTTCACGGAGCGCATAATTTAACTCAAATCACAATAAAATGTGGCCACGTCATCATAGTTGTTATCACTATGACAACATTTTGACATACTATGGTTCAAAGAAATAGTTAAAAACAAAAATTCACGTTATCAATTAACCACAACCGACTGCTATATAAAATATAATTACTGCAAGTATAAATGATAAATTGAAGTTATTAGGTCCAACCTAACATTACAGTCTCACAAGTTAGGAATCACACAATAAGGTAACTTTATCACCTTATCAATTTTGCGGGCATCACCTCCACCAGTCTTAAGAGGATGTAAAGGGAATAAACTGCCATAATATTAAGCTGTTATAGATGTCCAAATTGTAAACTGAGAAAAATGTTTATTTGAAAAAAAATCTCTCAACTGAAAGGTAGTAAAGAGAAAATCCTATAATAACGAATAGTAATAATAATAGTAGTAATAATAGTCAATGTAATGAATTGGTTATTCGTCACTCACTCACTCTCCTCTCACCAAAAGAAGTATATCTAATGATTCAATAAGATGATATCAAATATTAAGGTTCCTTAGATATCCCTTAACTTAAAATATAAATAGTTAACCCATAATTCAAATTTGTGTAAGATAACTATTCTCAAAGATATTTTCTTTTTTGGAATTGTTTTAATAATACAAACCATACTAAAATATTCATTTTTTAAAAGTATCTTTACACTCCTGATAGAATAATCATTATAACTTGGTCTAATCAAACTAAATTTCTGAGTTGTAAATTTCACACTATGAGCATAAATACCTGAGGATATCACTGCAGAGACAAGGATTAACCATAAAAGGTGTAACATATTTGCGAGAATAGTGCGTGTTGCATGGCTTCAGAACAACATGAAGGAACAATACCAAAGAGCGGACCAAGGCTAACTGAAGCAGCCAAGCCGCCCCCTCCACCGAGGCTTGACTCACGCCTGACCCCGCTTTAACAATGTCAAGGTGGCCTGTTCTAACACAGCCAGGACCGTCATGCCACGCTATCCACTTACAACTTCAGCAATCTTCCTTAACCGATCCTTAGTCTTCCTTCCTTAATCCTACGATCCTAACAAATCACTAACACCTAGGATGACAGTATTTTATAAACACTTAAAATATGATCAAAAATAAAAAATGCAATTAATTGTCTCAGAAAAAACATAATATTCTTTCTCTACAGGAAAATTACTCCTTTTAGAAGTTAGAATGAAATAATAATTTAAAGAAATCGTAAATTAATACCAAATAAACGATAACAGTTTCAATATTTCATGAAAAAATCTGGATTGGTCTACACTTAACTTTACTATAAGTAAACATAATATCATACTTCTTGGTTATATAATCAATAATATTCCATTTAGGTATCATACAAATGTCTAAATGGGAGAGGTTGATTAGTCTTTCATTCCTGGAGGTGGTATAGATAGATAGTGATTGATCCACTTATCAATATATACGCTTTTTTTTATATCACACCACTGATGCCTTTGGTGTAATAAACATTACATTTACTTTGGTAAATATAATAACATTTTTGAAAAGCGAAAGTGTGGATTTCGTATTACGGTATCACTGTTACAGGAGGACATCGCTTTTGTTCCAATAACTAGTAGATCACTTACGTACTTTATCTGGCCTCTTTCTACACTGAAGATTTAAAAGAAACTTCGGATCGAATTTTTTTACGATATCTATACTTTACTTATAGTAAGGTACAAAATTAGGTTAGATTAAGTTGTAGTAGCTGTCTTACGTTGAGAACACATAGGCTAAAGATTGGCTCTTTGTGATACGACACAATGACCATTCTACATTGGGTCCTAAATTTCGAAAAGTAGCATAGTTAAGTTGATTAAACTGAATGAGAAAAATCAGAGAAATACATTTTAGGTGAATGAAAAGTTCGCAAAAGCACCATGAACACTTCAGCTGCCGGTGAAAAATCAAGATAGCTTAATAATTACAGACTGTACTCTGTGTTTCAGCTACTAATAAATGAAATAAGTATCGTTAATTACCTATTGCTGAGCTATATGTGGACGAATTTTTTAAATCGTGTCCATTAATAAATCGGTTAAAAGTCATAAGCGATAAAAATGTGGTGCAAAATATGAATAAAACTATGTTATAAAATAATTATTTTTAGAAAAATTTGGAAACTCATATTCCTTTATAAATCATGTTCTCTAATACTTTTATTTGAAAAAGTTTTCTCTGTAACATCATCTGGGCCCACAAAATTGTAAAACTATAAACTGCTTTACTCCATTGTTTAAATTTTGTTGTTGATGCAAGTATTCTTACCAAGTGTTTCTTCGCCTCAATTTCACATATTTGATTAAAATTCTTTCTATTAGTGAAATAAAGAAGTTAAATTATGGTACTTGTTAAAAATTATTCTTTTCTGATTCATGAGTACAACCATTTCCACAATCATTCAAAGGAAATATTACAACCACAGCCATTCTTAGATAACCTTTTATCCATGGGTTAGAATCATATTGATTTTTATTTGATAGCTTATTTTTAACATATTTCGAAGGACTTAAAATTGAGTGCATATACTCTGCAATACAGAAATAACAAAAAAATATCAAAGGAATTATTATTACTTGTCTACATGTATATTTGCCAAACGGGACGGTATACTTCTTTATAACCAGGTAAATGAAAGTCACTTATAGTACCACACCGCATTAATTGGATTAAGCATTTTCATTTTATAATTGCTAGCAGACGTATTTGTTTTTAAAAGGTATGATATACAAAATCAGAGATGTTACGTGGTATTTCAAAATATGATTAGAAAAATTATAGAATAGGAAAAAATATGAGTATGTACATTGTATAATATATATAAAATACACTATATATATAAATATACGAAAATAAAGTTTATCGGGACTCGGACTCGGGTCAGTTCTTCAGATTCAAATTAAACTCTCATTGCCAACGTTTCGGTCTTTATTTGATTGGACGTTTTTGGTCAAAATATTTAAGGCAGCAACAAGAGCCAGGAAATGATACAAATACTGACTTAGAAGTTCAAGATAGAAAGTTTTTAAATTTCCATATGTTGAAGGATTTCGCAACCAATTAAAAAGTCTTCAAAAAACACTTACCTCAAGTTAATTTAGCATTTTATAGCAAAAGAAAAGTGAAATCGTTATTTTCAAATATAAAAGAGAAAATGCCAAAGGAATTACAGAGTAATATTATATATGCAATAAAGTGCAAAGACTGTAACAAAGTTTATTATGGAGGAACCAGTCGTTTTTTGAAGGAAAGGAGTTACCAGCACAGTTATTCTATAAGAAAAAAGAGAATTAATGCCACTGCATTAGCTGCACACAGTATTAATGAAGGCCGTAATTTTGATGTTGATGAAATAAAAATAATAGCCAAAGAAATGGATGAACAGAGAAGGAAAACTCTGAAAATGTTATATATTAGAAAGGACCAGTCATCCATTAATTATAGAAGTGACATTTCAAATTTAAATAGTATTTATTCGGGTGTGTTAAGTTAAACATTGTTGACAGATGAAAAATTGTGTTAGTGTCTTTTTGGTTGTCTGGTGAAATTTCGTTACCTTGCTTGGTTATTTCAGTTCAGTGTTACGTGTTCATTCAGACTAGAGTTGTTGTTAAAATCCACATCCTATTTTTCTTTGTAAAATAATTTGTAATGTAATACTTAGTTTTTCTGTTTCAATATTTATACTTCTTTAAGTTTTCTCATTAAACTATAGTCAAAATTTCTATTGTAATTTCTTAATTGTAACTAATTGCACTTTTACGCATGTTTGATTTTTGAATTATTGTATTATTTCTTATATTTCCTCTGTTTTTGTAGGCCTATTAAAAAGGTTTTAATAAAGACTGAAACGTTGGCAATGAGAGTTTAATTTGAACCTGAAGAACTGACCGGGTCCCGATAAACTTTATTTTCGTTTCTATTCCACGGTCGATACTTTTATCAATATTTATATATATAAATAAAATAAATTCAAAACGAAGGAAACACACAGAAAGACACAGACATAACTCACATCGAAATTTCGATGTGAGTTATGTCTGTGTCTTTCTGTGTGTTTCCTTCGTTTTGAATTTATTTTATTTTAAAAAAGTCCGCTGGACCGTTTCTTTTAATTGTATATATATATATATATATACCTCATTAAATATCTTGCCAACATTAAGTTTAGTATGTTTCCTACATACCTTTTCAAGATTTCGAATGCTACTTTTCCATCTTTTTGTTTTGAGGTATGTTTAAAAGAAGGTCTGCTCCCAAAGTATACCAATATATATATATATATATATATCACAGATTCAATAATATATCGACCGTTTGATAGAATAGGTGTGTTCTCTAATCGGGGTTCGGTCAATTTTCCAGGATAAAAAATCAAACTCTCGTTGCCAACGTTTCGGTTTTATTTAAAACCTTTTTCATAGGCCTACAAACAAAGGATAATAAGAAATCACATATCATTTATCATGTGATATGTGATTTCTTATTATCCTTTGTTTGTAGGCCTATGAAAAAGGTTTTAAATAAAACCGAAACGTTGGCAACGAGAGTTTGATTTTTTATCCTGGAAAATTGACCGAACCCCGATTAGAGAACACACCTATCCTATATATATATATATATACAATATAAGAGTGCCTTTTTATACACCACATTTCCTATCCGTCTTTCAGGTACATGGAAAAATAGATAGTTGGAACCTCTGAGTCTTAAGCAAGCAATACACACTTGACCATGTGAGAAACACTTGACCATGTGAGAAACACTTGCTCTCACTCACTTTAATTCCTGCCGTAGACAGAGTTTGGCCTTGCAAATTATTTACGAAGGCGGATTGATAAGTCAACGACTTTTTGAATTTCCCGCGCAGTTACTCCAAATGAAACAATGCTGCCGTCATCTGTAATCTATTAATGGACAACTATCTAATTATGAGCCAGCTACCACCTGCAGTCGGTGTTTGATAGTCATTCAACGCAGACAACCCCGTGTCTTTTTACGAAAAAGGAAAAAAGTGAATTTCGTGTGCTGATTAAGTATTACATTTTACGTAAAAAATCCATCACTGAAACTAAGGAAAGACTTGATAAATACTACGGGGACTTGGCACCATCAATTTCACTGGTTAAGAAGTGGTTTACAGAGTTCCGTTGTGGTCGTATCAGCACTAGTGACGCCGAACGTTCAGGTCGACCAAAAGAAGTGATCACGCCGGAAATCGTCGATAAAATCCATGAAATGATATTGGATAATCGGAGAATGAAAGTGCGAGAGTTGGCTCATGCTGTAGGCATCTCAAATGAACGGGTACATCATATTTTACACGAATATTTGGACATGAAAAAACTCTCCAAGAGATGGGTGCCGCGATTGCTCACACTTGACCATAAGCGTACTCGTGTGACCAATTCAAAAGAGTGTTCCAGACGACGTTTTGGGCCGTTTTGTTACTATGGACGAAACATGGATCCATCACAACACGCCAGAGACCAAGGAACAATCGAAACAGTGGGTTGCTGTGGGCGAACGTGGACCAAAGAAAGCCAAACAGAGTCTGTGTCAGCCAACAAGGTCATGGCCACAGTTTTTTTTGGGATGCACATGGTGTCATTCACATCGATTACCTCGAGAAAGGTAAAACGATTACCGGCGAATATTATTGAAAGCTTTTGAACAAATTCGACGTTGATTTGAAGCAAAAACGGCCGCATTTGGCAAAGAAGAAAGTGCTGTTCGATCAAGACAATGCACGTGTGCACACTTGTCTAGTCACGATGGCCAAAATTTACAAATTGGGATACGAACTGCTACCCCATCCAGCATATTCTCCTGATTTAGCCCCCTGCGACTATTTTTCTGTTTCCAAACCGAAAGAAATGGCTGGGCAGTAAGAGATTTGAGTAGAATGAACAAGTCATTACCGAAACAAACGCATATTTTGAGAGCTTTGAGAAAACGTATTATTTAGAGGGAATAAAAAAGTTAGAAAAACGCTGGACTAAATATGTCGAGCTAAAAGGTGACTATGTAGAAAAATAAAATGTTTCTTTGCCGAAAAAATTTTGTTTTATTCAAAACGTCACGGACGTATCAAACAGCCCTCGTACCATGTTTGCAAAACAGACGCTGACGGAAAATCGCAACCGTTTGATTTGAAAGGGACAGTTGCTAGGTATCAATGGTATGCGTGGTATAAACACTGACTCCCCAGTACCATACTCAGTCATGATATCAGCCTCTATGACATATCTGTGCAAAGCACGAATTCGGAGTCGTGTCCCGTTGCACATTTTTGGGACCCTCAGGTTTTGTAACAGTATGATTGGTGCCCCTACTTTAAGTTTTAAGTTATGAGCAGGTAGTCCAGGAGCAGTCACGGACTCAAGAAATTCAGTTGAATAATGAACTGCTTCCACATCACTAATCATTCTGTTTACTGACTTGTAAGTTCTTACCTCAGCTTGATATAGTGCAAGAACTTGTTTATTAATTATTCCTGCATGCTCATTTGTAGGTGTGAGAATTGCTTATTCATAAAACCAGTTATTCTGAATAGATGGCAGTTCTTGAAATTTGGGAAACACCTTGTCAATTATCTCTTACTGGGAGCTTAAATGCAAATGAAATTGAAACCAACTAACAATATCTACTTCCTATACTTGCATATTTTCAAAATAAGCATTCCTGTGAAGTAAGCCAAAAACAGTTTAATAGTCCATAACTTCGCTTCTTCGTTGAATTTTCAATCCATTCAAACCTTAGATTTTAAGTTAGACATACACAAACCTACTCTCAAAGCTTCCTATACGTTATGGTGGCTGAGTTTACGTATGACAAAACTTTGTACACAAACAGACAGACAAAAATTTTTCTAAGGGTGGATTACCCTTAAAATAAATTAGAACTAGACCAAGAAGACGACAAAGTTCTTCTATGGCATAGGGTAGTCTGTGATTATTTTGATCATATGTGGATAGGGTTTAATACCATTTTTATAAATGATGGTTACCCTGAAAAAGGTTTTTCTTCTTTTCTAAAGAGGAATTTAGGTTTAGGTTGATATAAATTGTGAACTCAGATAACATTTGGTACAGCATATGAATAGATTTTTAGTGCACCTCGTCCGAATTAGAAGTACCAGTATTTTTTTGATTAACAGTAAATGGTGTCTAAGTCTATGAGAATAGAATATAGTGATGAAATGATTGAGCTGAATTCTGTGAATCAAATGTAGGAACTCGAGTAGTCAAAATAATGTAACCACGGCTGTTTTCGGAACGACTCCTTTTGAGAGGACCATGATTGTATGGCCTAACCAGATCGATTTTAGAAAATGACACTTTGTTTTCCATTTAAATATTGAAATTTTTGATGTTGGGAATCGGGTGACGTTCAGGAATGTTTCGAAAGCTCGATAATGACCACAAGGGCCCCATTTTCTATCCTTTTTTTGTATGCAGTGGATTTTCCTAACAGCTGGTTGACATTTCCAATATCTTTCGAAATTGTGCTGAAGCTGTTTTCACTTTTGTTATGTTATGTTTTCTTTGTTGGAGAAAATGTTATATTGTCATTTAATAATTAGTGGCATACCTTAATTATTGCCTTGTGCTTATGATTGGCAGTTACTGTGATGAGTGAATCAACCGTAGTATAATTTTATATTAACCCTTGAAAATACCCTTTGAAAAAAATGCGTCCCTTGATCAATTAGTTGTTGATTTTTTAAATCTATTTATAGTTGTGGAGAAAATTGCTACTATAATTTTTGTTTGGGTGTCCAATATACAGAAATTCCGAGCCACCCTCACTTGAACCAGAAAGTTAGGTTAGGTTAGGTTGCAGTGGTAGTCCTACAAGGGAACACAGGTAGGTCGAGCATTAGCCCTTCGTGATAACAAAAAATGGAGATTGATTCTACAGTTGAGTCCTAAATTTTGCCTAACTCAAGTCTATTTAGAGTAGGGATCTTTAATGAGTACCTGACATCGTACAGGCTCGGGACCGACGGTTTAACGTCCTTCTCCGAGGGACGACGTGCTCAGATTTATTCACCTGAGTGATGAATAAATGACAGGTGGGGATCGAACCTCGGTCCTATCAGTTCAGAGGCGAGTACGTTAACCACTGAGTTAACCTTGCCCCACTTGAACCAGAAAGTGAGGAGTTTCTTAGTTTTCCTTCTCAATAGTGCTCCTCTTCTTAAAGTCCTGAAAAGAGCATGGTTTGGAATATTTATTGGTTCGATAGGTTTATTGAATATGATATATTGATATGAAAAGTGAAGTTCTTTTTGATTAAAACTGTCAGAAAACCTCGAGAGAGAATAAAAACGTATTTGTAAAAGCTGTACAGTTCTTGCACCCGGGTGCAAGGTACAGTTCTGATATTTCTTTTTCTAATCTGGATAACACATCTGTTGATTTGGGTGACTCTGATTATGGTTGTAGGAAAAACTGTAATGGCATACGCGTTGGTCTGGGTTTGAAAATTCTAAAATATCCTCAGATCTCTTAGTTCTCAATATATCTCACTAGATGATATTGAGAGAGTACGTGAATGGGCGCGTCGTTGGATGAAAATATTTCTTAAAAATCTTTCATGTATGCTAAAGCCTTCAGGTCCCCACATTTCCCTCAACAACTAGGATGGTTACTGTGGACACTCAAGGGTTTCCTACTAACTTTTTCTGATATCGTATCTTTCAGACAGATCCTTTCAGGTAAGAATAAGTTCAAGGCCAACCCCAATTAGCCACGTGCAAGCAGACATTCTTCAAGGCAGTATCCACTCAACTATCCTACATCATTCATTTATAGTAAACTTACCTCAATACGATTTTGTACTGACGATAACGTTTGTTGACGGTTAGCAAATAAAGGAGTAAAAAAAAAGTCAAATATACTCTTCACTCTTTGTCAAAACTATTCACTGTTTCCCCTCTCACTGCAAATATGTACTTCAGAACAATAGCATAACCTCTTTCATAACCAGTGCCCAGTATCTTGGGCTACACTTTGGGACTCACATGCCTTCGAACCCACAGATGACTGAAACGAAACAGAAATAATAAGCAATACTAACTTCTAATAAGACCTCTGGACTCAGCCTACAGATATCGAACACAATCTTTAAATCTTCCTGGGCTACAAACTACCTAATGTACATCGGTTACAATCCCTCCAATCTGATATCTATAAAAGCTTTCCCACTACCCTTGGTAGGGAAATAAATCACAATACCCTCAAAGTTTTTTTACACAGAGAATGGCTGTGGACACTCGCCCAAAATAAATCATTATATACCTACAATGTTACGGAGTACCATCAATGAATCACCAAATTTCAGTTAAGTTGTCATTAACTGTTATTAATAAATACAATTTTCTAGTACTTCTAAATACAATGATACATAGTTAAAGGAAAAAAATACAATGAAACTCTAAATTTATTGTAAAATTATTTTATGAAATTATTTAAATTTCATTAAAACCTAAAAGTTCTAAGGAACGAATGAAAATTCTGTGGTAAGAACATTTCACAAGGTGATAACACAATCAGCAAATATGAGGAGAACGCCATCAACCATAGACATTTCCCATGTGAGATCACATCCGCAGTTTTAATCAACTAATGCAAAAAAGGAACTAAATCAAATTAATTGCTATTTAGCAATTAACATTTGATCAAAGGCCTTTCACACCGTCAAACACAGTTTATGATCTTTTGGCGTAGGGCAATCATACCACAGTGTTAACGTTGATTTATAAGATCTAGAAGAACAGAATGCTCAGGATATCACTGAAAAAGCAGGAAAATTACTTTCCGATTAAAGGAGGAGTGCGGAGGGCAATCCATTATCACTAGACTTATTTAACAGCTCCCAAGAGCAAGTTTTCAAAAAAAATAAAATGGAACCAAGAGGACATTAAGATCAATATTTTAAGAAAATTGAAATTTGCTGATGATGTAGTCCTAACAGCTACAAACACAAGAGATCTAGAAAAAAACTATCCTGCTGACAAACAGCAAATGGTCGAACGAAATGATATACCTTGGCCAATTACACAGCTTTCATAATTGCTGCACAAAGAAATAAGAAGAATGAGTGTTGCAGAATATATTAAAATCAATAATAACCTTCAGGGTATTTTTTAACCCTGAAGGTTAAAAAATACCAGGAAAAGAGAATATTAGAAAAGTGTGTGTTTCTTGCACTAACCTATGGAGCTCCAGAGTGGATAGCAACAGTAAGAAATTTGAGGAACTCTGGACCACACAAAGAGCAATGAAGAGAATGGAGAGCAATGGAGTGTTAGGATTGAAGAAACATGACAAAATAAAGAGTGGAGGAATACATAGAAAAATAGGAATTAAAAATATTGCAGTTACAGTGTATACACTAAAATGGAAGTGGTGATGCATGTCATGAGGACGAACAGTGGGTAATGAGAATTATGGAGTGGTGTCTTGGAGAAGCATGGAGAAGAATGGAAAGACAAGTAAAAAGTAGGATGATGACTTAAGAAAAAAACAGTTAGACCAATGAGGTACAGAGTTTACCGAGAAAGGAGAAGATGGACAGATGGGAGAGGCCTAAGCCAGAAGTGAGCCTATTTCACAAACAAAATTTATAAAGAATAATTTTATTTCATATAAATTTAAGTGTATCAGAGAAGATATTTTATTTTTATTTTCTACTAACCATTTGTAAATTTCTCTTTGTATTTATAAATACCTATTATTATTATTATTATGATTATTACTATTATTGCATAAATCCTTACTCACATAATTCTTTAAAACTCCTATCCATCACATATTCCAATTGTTAAAGGCATAATGTACTCAAATATAAATCTAATTAAATGGAAAAAAAGTTCCAAAATGTTTAGCACCTGACGCCCATGATTAAATTAATAACCGTCATGTCAGGCAACAGCTGAAGATATGCACTAACCTTATTTTGCAGATTATAATTATTCTACATTATTCGCTGTGAATTTATTTTACCCTTTAGTAATATAAATTTTAGTGAAAGGGAAAAGATTTATAGCATAAAAACTATTTAGCTAAAAAAATAAAAAAAAATTTAAAAAACCTGGTGAAATGGTGGTCAGGGAGGTTATACTTGGAACTAGTTATAAGACAGTGTCTTGTCTGTTGCCAGCTGAATTCAAGAATTTAAACGTTTGAGGTAGGATCTGATATTTTTGATCAAGATTTTTGCTTTCCATGGCATCCCTTCATAGAGAAGCAATTCAAAAACAAATACAGCAAGACTGGGCCAATCGTGAATATATTGAAGTTATTACTGGAAGTATAAAGAAGGTTACAGACTTTTTAAATTCATTTGGTACGTCGTTTGAAGGTTTAAGTTTGTCATTCTCAAAATTGTTTTTGACTGGTTGATACGGATTATGTTTTGTTTATGTTTAATTCCAGCTCCACCTTCATATTATTTGTGATTTCAGAATTGTCTTGCCGATCACGTTTAGCAATCTTAAATGAGAAGTTAACAACATTAGAGAGGCGCATTGAATATCTGGAAGCTAGAGTTAGTAAACTTAATCTTATATCTTTATTGTTATTGGGGTTTAGATAAAATTGTGTGTAGCTGTTTATTATTGTTATATTTACAACATTAACTTATTATAGTCGCTTGATCAAACTAATTATTAGTGAGCTAAAATTAATCCTGTGTTAATTCAGTAGAAATTGTGTTTATGTAACTGAATGAAATTTCCTTATATTGTATTTAGTAAACAGTGATATTGATATTTGTTGGGAACTAATGCCAATTATATTGGGTCCATAATTCCATATTGTTTATTTGGTTCTTAAGACGAAGTTCAAATACTACTCAAACCCGAAACACATAATATTTTAAAATTTGGTGTTAAAGTATTGAAGTTTGACACAATAATATTCATTGATTTGATTTTTTTTGTTCTAGGTGACTAAAGGAGAAACTCTGACATGAAGTTTTTTGACGAGGTTGATGCCGAAACGAATTATTTTCGTATGACACATTATCATTTCAATGTGAGCTCCTAAATTCTTCAGTATGAGAAGACAGTTATCTGTGCATTTCATTGCTTGTGGTGACTGAATTTAATTGAGACTCTTTCAATTTAAAGTTGGTGTGTTATCAAACAAATATACTGAGTTGTAACAATCATTAGAATTCGTTCACAGTCTAAGTGCAATTTGTATTTAATGTGCGAATCTGAGGAAGTATTGAATACTGTCATAAAAATATTTTTGATTTTAATAATGTCATAATTCATTATAAATGGATTAATCTTTACGAATTGCCAGTTAAAAACACCAAGAAAAATGAAACAGTAGAGCAGCATCAGAAAGTTTCTTTCACTTTGTATGCAGGCCTCAGATTTTTTCCTTTGTGGTGTTACTGTTATTACAATGAAGATGTGATATTTTTATATACTCATACATGAATACACAACATTAGACTTTGACCAAAGAATTAATTAATTTTCTTGCTAACTGTTCGTAATTGACTGGTGAGTGGTTTAAAATATCAATTAATATTATGTATCATGAATTCTTATAACTATTTGGTTCAGAACGTTAGTTCCTTCGCTTAGATTTTCACGTGATATATTTTATGGAATTAATTCTGAGGTGGTTATGTAAAAGTATTAATGTGTTGTAAGTAGCACAACACTAAATATCGGGTATTTCCTTGTATTTGGTGTGCATATCTTTTCTTTTGTAACTAATGACTACTTGAGACCAATAATAAATAAATAGTTAATTTACGTTTTACTTGCCAATTTCTAATGTTTATCTACCTTGATAACCTGTGAATAAATTCAGTGAAATGAAGAGGAGAGGGTATTTTTTAAAATACTGATCAGAAATGTTCAGTGGCTATTTTTATTCTGACATTCAATTATATAACAACAATCTATTTTGTGTAATTTTTATAAAATAATTCTAATCTGTATCTGTCAAAGAGTGGGTGATTTTTAACTGTATACGACCAGTAAAACAATTCCGCAATTAACGATAACATTGCCAATGTATAACCTGTTAACAGCCCTAAAATAGCATAGTACATTTTTTTAAAATCCATCAATGCTTTCACTTCATCCTTAGTAATTGAAACTTCTTTGGCAGTAATTTTGAGCATGGTATCTGTTAACCATTTTTTTACTAATCCAGCTTCTATAACTTTCTGCAAAATTATATCTACTCTACCCTTTAATGGTGAATTCTTACTTAGTCCCAAAGATATAGGCATATTTATTGCACATTCGTTCATTATGTGTAAATCTCTTTCACCTTAAAAAAATATTCTTTTTTTAGCATGGGAACTGAAATGATTATAAAACTAGAACACATAAATTACCTTTCTCATATTTCTGATGTATGTTTGAACTGTCGTCTACTATAGCACTTTTTAAATAATAAATATTTTCATAGAATGCCAAATCACCATCAGCAACTTTCCTTATAGCTGATTTCATGTCGTAAATGACATGAAATTTCATTCCAATGCTTCTGCTTGTGTCATCCAGAGATGTTACAAAAAATTCTTTATTCTGTTCACCCCATCCTCCGCACTGTATCTCGTTTTCAGCTAATTCGTCCATTGTGTCAATAGTAATCCTGAGTTAGGAATTAATTACATTAGTTGGTCATAATTAATGAAGCACTATGTAGTATTTACACTTAACTTCACTTTAACTACTTTTAATATCAAGCTCATAGATAAATAATTATATTATTTAGTATTATTGATTGATTCTAATATAACTAGAATCTTTTTCACTATTAAAATGACAATCAAGCGAATGAATTTTAGATAATGTTTAAAATTTAGGACTTTCGTAACTCTCTCCTCCATTCCCTTTAGAGCATCTTAAAATCTTGCGAAGATGTTGAAATGTGAATTTTGCTCCGTTATTGCCTACTATCTATTTTAAAATATCGAAATTGAAAGTATATTCATTTTCATGCGGATATTTTGATTCACGTGACCTCATCCCTGTTATTCATTTCTTTCCTTGAAAGTGTAAAATTTTACCTTAAATTTTCACTTCAGATTAAATCTTCAGCTTAATTTACGAAATTATCAAAACTATTTTATAATGGAAATGTTACAGATAAACTGAGTAATGTTTCTTTTTTACTTTGATAGTGCCTTGTATTAAATTAAAATCTTCCTGGGAACCAAAATTCGTTATTATCATGACAGAATTGTTGGAAATGATATGTTTAGTTCAATCTAAAAATACTAAATTGGAGTCCATATAATTATTAGTGGAACAAGAAAGAATTAAACTGGTGATGTTATATAGTAGTATCCTTCTCATTCTCCGATCATGCCCAAAAATGGTATAATTTTGTTTCGATCTGGATTGAAAAAGTATTCCGATTCCAATAATTCCAGCTGCTTCATATTTCAGAATGAACGCAAATAAACGTCAAGCGACTTAGAAAAATTGCAATCACACTATGCAGGAATGATTGATACTCAGTTTCACTTATTTCTATACAACCTAGCTTTTCAAACATTGCCCCATTTGAAAATAATGATGTGATCAGGAAACAAGTACTAGTAACTTCGAATGATTGAATAACTGTTATAGCATTAAAAAATGCCACAAAGTAGAATAGTGATCTTCTCTGTGTATCCATTGGTGTAGGAGGATGTATGTTGTTAAGGTATGTCTCTGCGTACTTATCACACCGTAAGAAGCTCAGCCATTCGACTAATAACGTTCACACAAAGAGTACTGAAAATAACTAAGCAGTCGAGGATGGATTATACAAGTTAGATTCGATTCACCAAGTAGTAATTATTCCATTCAAAGTCAAATTCGGTAATCTTAATGGTAAAATACCATTAGTAAAATACCATGAAGTAGATTCAGGTGCAAAATCTTTCTATGAGTTTATACGTCCTAACCTCGTACTAATGAAAAAGCCTGAAGTTGTTTGCTCTTGATATTATTATTCCTATGAGGAACTTCCACTCTTTACTACTCATGGTGGAAATAAAATTTCTGGTGATTTACACACTTGTACCTAATGGTTTTATTTAAGTTTTAATTTAGGTTTATTTTTTTATTTATGGTTTTATTTACCTAACCCTTTTATTTAAGACAGTGAATAAGGAGTCCAGGTAATGAATTTTAAATAATTGTTAGAACTAAAGCTCTTAAAGTTCTGTATGATAATTCAATTGAAGTCATTCGGAGACAATTTTCGAAGAGAAAGTTAGATGTATCCAGTATTCTATATCTCACTTCAGCTACGAGATGATAAACCAACATGCATGTAAAAAAGGGATGTGCCCTTCGCTCTGTCGGGTGTACAGTTAACACAGCAAATGATGAGTGTAGCCGATGATTGTCATTCGTAAGTCTGACAGTGGAACGCACCCTTGCTCTGACTACAATGTGACATAAATGAATGCCTGGTACAAGCTAATCATCTATATGAACCAACGGAATGCTGAACCAGTCTCCGGAGCGCACAATATTTCTACAAATTAAATCTGAAGGAAGCTGCCAGACTTGAAAGTACATGACAACAGTAAAATTCAACAGTCTGAACACATAGAGGGACTAATTGCAAGAATCATTGAAGTTTTAGTGTCAAAACACTACCATCATATTTCAATAGAATTCGACTCCTCGAAGGACTTCGACACATTATAATATACACGGTCCTACATGTGAAGCATATTTTCAAAAACTGGATATGATCTACACGTAAACAAGAAGAAATAATCATTGCTATCAGAGTACAATGAATATTTGGGACGGTATCAAACTCAACAAAATTAGCAAATCTCTAGATCAGGGGTTCTCAACCTTTGTTTAATTGTGGACCCCCTGAGAGTATTTACCATCTTTAGACCCCTATTCCCCCTCCCCCTCAATACTTAAAAAACATAATTATGTGAGTGTAAATTTTCATACAAATATATATTTTTGGGTATATGAAAAGTTTAAATAAAATGATGCCAAAATACAAAATTCTTTTTAAAATCATTAACAAAATATTTTTCATTAAAATTTTATAAAGTATGCTGAAATAAATTTTAAAAGAATCAGTTTTGAAGATAACGTAAAATACTTATAGTAAAGTAAAAAATCTGGAGTGACCTACCCTCAAATTTACTATGAGTAAATACAATATCAAACTTCTTGGGTTATATTGTCCCATTTGAACATAATATAAATGTCTAAATTGGAGATGTTAATTAGTCATTCATTCCTGGAGGTAGTATGGATAGTGATTGAACCAGTTAACCAATATACCCGCTATTTCTGTATATCGCACAATTGGTGAATCATTAGTATTTTTTTTTTTTTTTTTTTTTCCCAACACAGTAACCCTGCATCAGGACCGTATATTTACAATGTGTTCCCTTATAGATTACACATTAAAATCATTAGTATTACCACATCAGTAATAACACTTTTGTAAAACCAAAGTGAAAATTTCGTGTTACGAAATAATCTCTTACAGGAGAAAATCGCTTTTGTTCTATAGATAGTGGATTTCATAAATGGTCATATGTAACAATACATACACGCCAGTGGTACTGTTACATTTAATAACATTTATCTGACCACCTTCTACATTGAAAATTTAAGCCAAAGCTTTCCATTTAAGACATCAAAATGTACCTATTTTGTTTTAAAAATCTCAGAAAATTGTAAGAAAAAGTGTGAGTGTCATCGAAGAATCAATATAACTTCAATTCATCCGCCACACAATGCTCTATTTTTGGATATAGTTTCATTTTGATCCGTCAAACAGCATGCCTTGTATCGTCCTCACAAGCTTTTAGATTGACACAAAAGTCAAAATTTATATATTTTATTAAAAAAAAAAAATACTCGTATTATCCAGTTGTTTTAAAAATCTGAGGATTTCTTTCGGTAATTGTTTTTGTATCCTCAAAGATAAAGCCAAAATTTTAAAACTCTATAAATAGTAGTTTAGGCGAAAAAAATGTCTAAGAACACATTTTGACAAAAAAAAATGACTTTCCCATCATCCATAATTGCTCCCAAACTATACAGCACATCTACACTATGAGAGCCCATTTTTGTGTAAAATATTAATTTGATTTATCAAAGATTGTGGACGGTAGCGTCTACACAAACTTTTGGATGTAAACCCACACATACGCGTTTGCACGCACCACACGGACATCATCGAAAAAACGTCATAAAACGACTTTGAGGAACTCAAATATGTAATTCCGTCAAAATCTCGATATCGATTTTTTTTCACGATCACTATACTTTACTTATGGTAAAGTAAAAATTGTAATAGAACATTTTAAAACATTGGATCACTATTACAAAGTGACGAGAATATTGGGTCTTATGTTCTAATTATTATGTTTGAATATTCTAATGGTCAGATCGCTGAGCTTTGATATATTTTTGGTTATGCTATTCTGATATACGCATATAACATTAACATGGAGTACTAACCACGTGCCATGGAGCCTCAAAATACTATTTTCCTTGTGGACCCTTCGGGGTCCATGTGGAGTCCGTGAGGAACCACTGCTCTAGATAAAGTGGCACTATACAAGGACTAAGTTTACAAGCACTATATACTTCAAATTCAGATCAAATCAAACAGTTTCTTGGACTTATCATATATTGCTCTCAATTTATTCCCAACTTCTCAACCCTGTCATACTTTCTATGATTTCTTCTCAGAAAAAGGAAGAAATTGTATTAGTCTTCGAAATGTGAGCCTGCGTTTCTGAAAGTGCAGTCAAAACTTCGCAGTAACTGAGTTCCCAGCTGAAGCAACCTGTGATGCCATGCAATCATGCAGCTTAGTTGGGCGATTTTGTAGTGTTTTTCCGCCAAGTGGGTTATTTTCATATATCATATTATTATAAAAGTCCTACCCACTTGAAGATATACAATGTACCAAACCAGTTGGGCAGTTATAACATCGATTAACGAGCTAAGACGGACTTTTATAATAATATGATAACCTTAATAACTTTATTTTATTAAACTCTACAGTATTAACAATTTGCATGTATTTTTATGGAATTACCGTGTTAAGCAAGTTTTTGCTTAAAAAATTTTTTACTCAATATTCAATTATTAGGTTATTACTCTTATATTTCATGCATCACCTTTCACGTTTCTTAAACTCTACAACAGAGGAAAAACTGGGCTGTAAGTGATTCAATGAGTATCAAATGGAATTTATCAGAGGAGCTGAATCGACAGTTCGCAGAAATCGACTTTGTTGATTAACCTCATTAAACTATATTTAAGTATAATGTAACCTCATTTTAAGCTAAAAATTAGTCAATAATGGTTTTATATCAGTATAAGGGAACTTTTATTAGTTTAAGTAAATGTAGTAATGGAAAAATAAGTTACCTCGTTGAGGGATGAGCTAGAATAGCTACCAAGCTGGAACGGTAAGCAGTTGTCACTAACACACAATATATTAACCAAAATCCAATTAAAACCCTCAGGGACATTTTGTAAGGTAGTCGAACAATTGGTACCAGTAACATCAAACTGTACACACTGATGAAGCTATTATCGAAATCTTTAAACATTTCTGTAACCATCTGTTTATCATTTGACTTCACTCTTCTGATTTTCTGATTCTTTATTGAATCTGTTTTTTTACTGACTTCATTTCGATTCCTCCTAGCTAAGCGTTTTATTTGTGCCTTCACAGTTTGACTGAGTTCTGTTATAATGAAGTGAATAATTTTCATTACGAACATTCTTTCCGTAATTTTCTGGCCGTCAATAATTAAGTATGTGTTAGCTACACCATAAAAAGTGATGGAGACAATTATTATGGAAAGAAGTATGAACAGCCACATTGATAATCTGAAAATAAACCAATGATTTCTTTAGCATCCATGAGAACTTTAATAATAAAGAATTTTTAGCAATATATATATATTTATCCTGATTAAATCTGCCTAAAACATATTTTAATATTTTTATTGCTTTCTCTGGGAAAACATTGCAAATATAAAATCAATCTTCCTGGATAAGTTTTGACCTTATAATTAACCAATATCCCCATTGTAAAATGAATTAAATTTTTTCCAATTGATTTTAAGGATAATCTTTACATTTTCAAATCATTAGTTGTGCAATCCGTAATTGTATGGTATTTACTCATTCTGAGGTAAAATGGATAAACCAATAAAAGTCTCCACACAAATGAAGTTTTATTCAACGCGTTTTGAACACTTTGTGTTCATCATCAGGAAGACACTATAATACAAATTATATCTAATTAGTTACAAAAATTAGAGTGAAATAATAAAATTCAATTAAGAGAATTCAAGACATACCCAAGGATGTGGTACTGACGGGTTGGTCCAGTAAACACAACTAGTAGGAAACAGATCTGTTGCGAAATAGTGGGGATAGGCATTTAGGAGATAAGGTGACAAAGGCTTCGGGTATACTTGAAAACCGTTAACTGAGATAAAGAAGGCCAGAACCACTAATTTAGAGGAAAGAAACTTTTTTTTTTTATTTATTTTTTAATTTATTCTTTGTGATCTTAGGAACAGTTTAAGAAATTTTGGACACCCTGGAATTTGATCATTAAGACATAGAGAGGCAGAAGGATTATTAATGACGGCCTTGTTTATTTGAAAAGCTTCCAAATTACAAATTTCTTTAAACTTTCTATTTGCATGTAGGATGGTAAGGTTCA
This sequence comes from Hermatobates lingyangjiaoensis, assembly GCA_026182355.1. Lineage (NCBI taxonomy): Eukaryota > Metazoa > Arthropoda > Insecta > Hemiptera > Hermatobatidae > Hermatobates > Hermatobates lingyangjiaoensis. Next base: position 6,418,448 of record JAPFBL010001617.1, read on the forward strand.
AGTTTGGATCAAAGCTGTGATTTTGTGTGACAAGGTGTTTCGCAAAATGTGAAAAAAATTCTTTATTATTCTTATTGTCATTTTTCCTTTGCAAGTATTCATTAAAATGCGCTCCTTTGAGAAAAGAACCCGGGAACATTTTAATGAATACTTGCAAAGGAAAAATGACAATAAGAATAATAAAGAATTTTTTTCACATTTTGCGAAACACCTTGTCACACAAAATCACAGCTTTGATCCAAACTTGAACCTTACCATCCTACATGCAAATAGAAAGTTTAAAGAAATTTGTAATTTGGAAGCTTTTCAAATAAACAAGGCCGTCATTAATAATCCTTCTGCCTCTCTATGTCTTAATGATCAAATTCCAGGGTGTCCAAAATTTCTTAAACTGTTCCTAAGATCACAAAGAATAAATTAAAAAATAAATAAAAAAAAAAAGTTTCTTTCCTCTAAATTAGTGGTTCTGGCCTTCTTTATCTCAGTTAACGGTTTTCAAGTATACCCGAAGCCTTTGTCACCTTATCTCCTAAATGCCTATCCCCACTCTTTCGCAACGGATCTGTTTCCTACTAGTTGTGTTCACTGGACCAACCCGTCAGTACCACATCCTTGGGTATGTCTTGAATTCTCTTAATTGAATTTTATTATTTCACTCTAATTTTTGTAACTAATTAGATATAATTTGTATTATAGTGTCTTCCTGATGATGAACACAAAGTGTTCGAAACGCGTTGAATAAAACTTCATTTGTGTGGAGACTTTTGTTGGTTTATCCATTTTACCTCAGAACTTTACATTTTCATTTAAAGATTGCTAATATAACACACACATGTATTAACTATTACGACTTTTAAAAACTAAACTTTTTTTTTATTTGACATAAATTTAATTTTGTTTAACTTTCTTTAACTTTGTTTAATTGTTCTTAACTTGCTGTAAATATTATGTTAATGGTAATACAGTGGCACCATGGTTCTCGAACACAATTCGTTCCAAAATTTTCAGGGACAGCCGATCTACTCGAAAACCAAAACTAATTTTCCCATTCGAAATACGTAATGGGAGATAGAATAATCCGTTCAACTAGATCATGTACAGTTATTTTTTGGTTTTAAATAATGTAGGTTTCTCTATACAGACTACTAAAAGTAAATTATTAAATCTAAAGTAAAGCGGTCAGGTTTGGACGAGTGTTTGAGATCCAAAATTATGTTCGAATTCTGGGGCAGAATTTTCTCATCTCTATTCGAACTCTGATTTGTTCGAGTTCAAAGTCGTTAGAACACTGAGGTACCACTTACTTTTTCTAATGACTGAAATGTAGCATCTCCTAAAGTTAATACAACTTACAACAAACTAAATTATTATTATTATTATTATTATTATTATTATTAAAGAATAAAATCGCCACCAAAAAAATAATATTAACAAAAGATACAAAAAGAACTCATAAAGATAACTGGACAGAAAAGCTTGTTAATAAATACGGAGATTACAACCAGACGTCTCTACGTTCAAGGATTCGTCCAAAACGAAATATACCGTTTTTAGGAAAAAGATTTACTTTAACGTTATATAATGTAAAATTATCAATGTGCCACTGACCATTACAATAACATTTTTTTTCAGATACATACTTTTCATATTATGAAATAATTACACTTGCAAAAACTAAAGAATATCTAGTTGTAGTTTTCTAACTTGACCAGTCGCTTGATTATATTTAAATTACCCTCAGAAATATTGTTAAGTATCATTAAAACTGTAGAGATATCATAGCTCCAATAATATTGAATAAAAAAAGTTATAATTATCACATGTTATTTATTAACTTGTTAAACGATATTTCATTATAGGTTTTACAAAGTATACTGTCAAACAGTGCTTGTAAATTTATTTAATAAAAATAATATAAAACTAACGAGAAAGGTAAAATTAAAGTTTTCTGAGACTTGTCCATGGATGATTCAGGAGTAAGAAAGGTATAACACTGTGTAGTATATGATATAGACAGGTCAAGATACTTTCTGTAGTGAATTGTGTAGGGCAGATTGGCCAAAACAAAGTCTACATATCCAGCATTAACAACTCCCAGAACTCCAGAATAACTGCCGTTTGCTTGTTTAACGCCCCATGCTTCTGTTTCTGGCACTTCAATTACAGATTTTTTGAAGTTCATCTCTTGTGAAAATAGTTCAAAAATCTAAAATCATAAAAGTGATTTCTGTAAATTTAAGTAGTTCAGGTATTTATGTGAAATTAAGAGAAACATGAAATACAAAAAAATCTGGGGAGGTCCTCAATCAACTTTACTATGAACAATTTTAATTAACTCATTCATTTTAGTGTGTTTACTATATTTTTGCGATCATAATGACAATATGATTAGCATGTTTGTGTAAAATTATTGGGGAAATCTAGGAAGATATATTTCGAATCAGTAATAAAAAGAAACAGGAATCATCATTTTAAATAGTACGATTTATCAAATAATATTACTAATCATCAAAATCAGATAAGTAACCGTAACTAAGAAGTTAGAGCTGTAAACAGCCTGAATATGTTATTAATCACATTATCAGAAGTCAAAGTTATAAGTATTATAGTTGTGTGTATTATGCAGGGCTGGGTCAACGTAGTTCATCACGTGTCAATTCATTTTGATTAATTTGAGAGAGTCAATTGATTAATCTGGGTCCATTCAAATACTAATTTGAGAGAATTAATACAAACATAATAAATAAGTACAAACACACATAAAATTCAATAATAAAGTAACCGTAAATATTTTCACAAAAGGAGTACAGTAATCCCTCGCTAGTTCGCGTTTCAGTTTTCGCGGGGTTCTGAAATGTTCGATTAAAAAGTAAAAAAATATAAATAAATATTCAACTGTAATTGCAGTAAAAAATAAAAAAAATACAACTCGTAATGAAAAAGTACAGTAGTTAGTATTAGAGAAGAAAATATACAGGATTCTTCTGGTACAATCGAATACGGATAGTTAGAATTTTTTTATTTTATTTACTTGCATTATTATTTACTGTACAATACATAAAGGGTATAATTCTCTTTCTCTCTTATAGTCAATAAAGACGTAAATTTTTTTTATTAATTATTTCTTATTTTTTTTTTCATTTTTATTTACCACATAGTACAGTATTCAGTAAGGTCAGGATTTTCTCTCTGTTGGAAAGCTCGTTGTTTGAGTTTTAGAGGCTTTTATAAAGGTGCGTCCATTATTCGCGGATTTTCGCTTTTCGCGGGTGTCTTCGGTCCCCTTATCAGCGAAAAGTGAGGGGTTACAGTATTTCCAATTTACCTGGTGAGATAAGAAACGTTGGTTTATTTTATATAAACAGTCAATGTTGTAAGAATTGTTCTCACAAAAATAAAACTGAAAAAGATGTTTGAAATAGTCATGACAAATGAACTGCAAATATTAGCACAATTATTTCATAGACTTCATATTATTCGATTACATTTAATTTAAATGATTAAATATTAATAACTCAAAATAATATTGATTATTGATCAAATTTTTAAAAGAAGTTTGCCTCCAATAAATTACTGTTTGTAACCTTGAGATTTTAAAATATTATAGTACATAGATAAAACAAGTGATTTTCATAAGAATATTAATAATTATACTTTTTGGTGTTTATTAATTAAATTATAAAATAAAAAATAATGTTAAGAAGAAAAACAATTTTAAACTGCCAAATTTCTGGATTACTAGCAAAGTGGTAAAAATAGTACCTATTTTGATATTAAGTACAATAAGGTACCTTTTCCATACTTCAGTATTGCCATAAAAAATAGTCCTCTGTACAAGAACTATATATATATATATATATATATATATATTAATATGAAATTGCATTAACATGAAACAAACAGTGCTCTTTATAGCATGCTAATAATGTTTGGGTTGCAATACACCCATTTAACTTAAATTAGTGATTAAATTATATTAAATTAAATTAGTAATTAAGTAAACGTAACATCAAACTTCTTGACAAACAATTGATTTTTGGTTCTATTTTTATATAACTACAAGCAAACAAACAAACTCACTAACTTTATATAATAGATAATTATAAATTAGATACATTTATTAGCTTCAAACATTTCCAGTTCATCCTATTATAAGGATTTATTTTTACTTTAAAATAAGTAAAGTATAGTATATCAAAAAATTCGATCTCAGATTTCAACTAATTTACATGTTTTTAGATCCCCAAATCACAAAAACAAACATCGTTTTTTTCTATCAAGTCTATGTTTATGTGGATGGGTGGTATCTCAAAATTTGTGAGGACCAAGCAGACCACACGATTTTATGAATCAAATTCATACTTCACGCAAAAGTAGTCTAGATGAGCCCTATTGTTTAGAGGCAATAATGCATCATGGGAAATTCACTTTTTTGGCCAAAAGGTGTTTTAGACAACATTTTTTCTCCTAAATTACTAGCTCTAGAGTCTTGAAATTTTCTCATTATCGTGGAAGCGAAAAAAGCAATAATTGAAATTTTTTTATGGTAAAATGTAAAATTGTAACTTATGATTCAATCTGAAAGATTGTGAGGAAGATACAAGCCATACCGTTTGATGGATCAAAATGAAATTGTACCTAAAAATAGAACATTACATGGGCAATGAGTTGATGATTTTTTTCAAAATTACATTAACCAAAAGGGTGTTACAGTACACTTTCTGTTTTCAGAAAATGTTTCTTTGACACTAAACGGCTGAATAGAAAACAATGAAACTTTGCCAGAAATGAAACAAAGGATTAGCAATTTATAAAGAAATATTCTTGAAATTTCAATTATCGCAAAGAACAATAAAAAACTTAATTTTCAACATGGACTAATGGATGAAATACTTGCAAATACCAACAATATTTGTCTGATTTGATTACATTTATTTATATTGTTTTACATTGACTTAGACATTTTAAAACTAAATCGACTGAAATAAAATTGTTGTTTAGATGTTTAATGAAAAAAATTTAAATTATTTAATGACTTAAAATGAGATGTAAGAAGAATAAAATTTTACATTAAAAAAATCAACGCCAATCGAATATATAATTTCTATGCTTTCCATGGTATGATAGATTTGCACAACAAAATGATCTAATCAATCTATATGTTGCACTCTTGAACAAAACTTAATATAAGACGTAGATTTTCTTGTGTTTATGAATCATACTAGCAAACGTACCCGTCTTTGACGGAATGAAAAATTCTATTATACCTGGTATTACAAAATACCATGGAATACCATACCAATTATAGTATTATACTAATACTATAATTGGAAATTATAGAATAGTAGAAAATATAATTATTAGAACAGTGTTAAACAAATGGTTAATGTTAAACATTAGCTCTCCGTCCTTCAGGTTCATGGAAGAACAAACAGTTGGAACCTCTGACTCTTGAGCAAGTAAACTACAGTTTACCATGTGAGAAAAACTTGGTCTTGCTAACTTGAATTTCTGCGTTAGACAAAGTTTCCCCTTGCGACTTAGTTAACGTCATTGCGAAATAGACTCTGAAAAGACTTTGCAATCGCTTCAACAGGAACAAATAGTGGCTCGGAATCAATGGTATGGGTGTTATACACAGACTCCCCAATACCACACCCAGTTATGATGTCCGCCTCTATGGCATATCTGTGCAGAGCACAAGTCAGAGTCGTGTCCCGTTGCACAGTTTTTGGGCACTCACGTTTCGTAACATTAAATTTGTTACTGCTACTAAATTGCAGCGAGATTGGTGCTCCTACTTGAAGTTTTTACTCATGAGCAGGCAGTCCAGGAGAAATAAATTCAGAGTCAAGACTCACTTTACTGACTTGTAAGTTCTTTCCTCGGTATGATATAGCGTAAGAACTTATTTGTTGATTTTTCCTGCCTGTTCATATTAAGGGCTGAGAATCGGTCGTTTACAAAACTATTTATTTTAATAGATAGTAGATCCTCAACTCTGGGAAACACTTTTTTAATGATGTCAAATACGCAATATATTCATATGCTCCAATGAAAGTAAAATCAACTAACAATACCTACTTGCCACACCTGTGTATTTTCAAACCAAACTTGCCTAATAAGTTAGGAAAATACAGCTTAAAGCCCCATAACTTCGCTCGCGTACTGAATTATCAATCTATTTAGAGCCTATATTTTTAGTTAGGTATACACAAATCTAGTGTCAAAGTTTCAGCTTGCTATAGGTCTTATGGTTGCTGAGTTTACTTGAGACAAACGTTTTTCCTTTAAACGTCGATAACTTCACTTCTACGTTGAATTTCGAATCAATTCAGAGCCTATATTTTAAGTGAGACATACACAAATCTACCGTAAAAGTTTCAACTTAATATGTCTTATGGTGGCTGAGTTTACTTGTGACAAAACTTTCCGGACAAACCGACAAAGCGACAAAATTTTTTCGAAGGGTGGATTCGGTTTCTCCAATGTATTAAACGTAAAGAAAACTTGAAATGAGTCAGTTCTAAGCAATGTACAGACAAAATCATTATTTTATTTATATAGATTACATTTGAGGAATTTTGAAGTATGGGAAAAGGATTCTTTCGTTCTATATTATAAAAGGGAAACTAATTTTAAGCTAATTCTCCAAATTGTCAAGAAGTTTGATATTATGTTTACTTATAGTAAAATTAAGTGCAGGCCACCCAGATTTTTTATTAGATTTATGTTAGGTTAGGATCCTCAAAGCGTTTGACGAATGGTATTGAAATTGAACATAGAAATAGCTCCTATTAAAGCACAAGTAGCATAGTTTTTTTTAGTAAAATTGCTTCAACAGAAATTTGCATTACAGAATATTTTGTGAATTTAGAAAATATTTTTTCTCATCCAACTACTAACACTAGAAAATTTAAATTTAGATAGATAATTAGTTAGATTTTATTTAGATAGTTAAGTTAGGCTGCAGTGGCAGTCTCCATCACAAGAAACACTTATAGGCCGAATATTTGGACAGGGACAAGTAGAGAGGGAAAAAAGCGATTATGTTAAAAGAAGGAATAATGACGGGGACGGAATGACCGAAAGAGGGAAATTTGTAACTGAACCCACAGTAAGAGGTGAATGATGCATACGGACTGTAAATAAAGACAGTTTGGATAGAACTGAAAAGGTTAACAGGAGGGAGATTTCTAAAATAACTGTGCTATAAACGGGAATATAAGAGATAGAGAATGATAGAAAAATATTGACTAAGGAAGCGAGGAGGGAATTATTTGTATCTAAATTATTGTAACAGCATGGTAGAGTGATATGTTTGAAAGAGGGAGAGAGAAGATAAATTATGGGAGAAAGTTAGGTTTAAAACTGATTTTATCATATAGTAATATTCAATATCATTCTCTAATTGTAATTTCCCTCTTATAATAGTTGTTAGAAAGCTCCCTCTTTCTGTCTTCTATACTACCTTGCTTCCAGCCAGAACATTAGACTCATCTGTGGTCCGTTATCACTCTATCCCTCAGTGACCCCCTTGCAATAGTCAACTCGGAATCTCTCTCTGAGGGTCCTTCTATTCCTCCTCACTCCCTATCTGAAAATTACCGGTCTCTATCCTTTTTTATCACTCCATCTCCCTCGTTATAACTTTTGTAATAAGCTACGAGTAGTTACAAAAGGGTGACAAAATCTCCTTACTCCTGCCATCTCTCCTGACGTCCCTTCCTCATTTAAATCGCTCTCCATCCCCCTACCTTGATTAAAATTGCAAATTTTCCTCCTTCCATTGGTTAATGTGATCCAGAACTCTATATATTATGTTACATTATTAGGGTAGGGTGACCTTACACAGAGTGGTTAATTTAAAATTGATTTTAAATAATGCAAATGGAATCAAAATACTTAAGTTATTAAATAAGAAAGTCCAAAAAAAACTAACATTTTAAAGACAACATTATTGAAAAAGCATCTAATTGTTACTTCACATTCATTGTTATTTCTTATGAAGTACCTAATATATTACCAGTATTCATTCATTTTGTCCAATATTTAATATATATTTAACCAAATGTTACTTTACCATCATTTCAACTCCCGAAAAATTGCTTCCGTCGATTATTATTTCCGAAGCATTGTTAAATGTTGGTCGATCTTCATTCTTGATATTTGATGGAATATACTGAAACGTTACTGCATGAACTAATTCCTGCTTCATGTCTGTTGTCTTCTCGTTGAAAAGATGAATACCTTTCTGAGAAATAAAACACTTTAGAAATATAACTAAATAATTATGATTATACTTATACATTAACATACAGTATACAATGTGAACAAGAAATAGGGTGATAACAGAACAAATTTGGAAAACAACAATTATTTACCTGTCCTAACTTAGTCGTGGTTAGAGATACTGAAGTTTTATACCTTTGTTTCGGGATTTAGGACTTAAATTATTTCAATTTAAGTTTTTCAACAACCAACCATGTAATTGTTGTCGTTGTTTTTCTTAATAAATCACAAATTTTTGGGTAGATTAGAAACAACTCTGATATAGTGTTAAGGTTGTATGAAAAATTAATTCTACTGATTACAAGGGACTGCCAAATTTAAAAAATAAAGAATACCAATTTTCATATATATATACCACAATTAAAAGAAACGGTTCAGCGGACTTTTTTAAATAAAATAAATTCAAAACAAAGGAAACACACAGAAAGACACTGACATAACTCACATCGATATTTCGACCATCGTCGTCATCAGGAGGTGTGAAGAGCGAAGAGTCCCGCAAGAAGTCACCGCCCTGCCTTCTTGCGGGACTCTTCGCTCTTCACACCTCCTGATGACGGCGATGGTAGAAATATCGATGTGAGTTATGTCTGTGTCTTTCTGTGTGTTTCCTTCGTTTTGAATTTATATATATATATCAGTTCACAAACGAAGAAAAGCAACACACAGAGAAAGAGACACACTTACAAACTCAAATTTTCGGATGATCCGTCTTCAGGAGAAAAGAGAGAATGGGCGACCAAGCACAACAGCAGGAAACCGTCCCGGTAACCGACCGTGCTGCCACGCGCGCCCGGTTCAGGAAGTAATGAAGTAGAGACGATCAGAAGAAAATTAATATTAAAATTATAATTAAGAATTAAGAAAAGCAGTTCTGGTTGATTGAAGGTAAAATAAACAGCAGGAAGATAAATGAAGTATAAAAAGGAATACCGTGAAAAATACCTAAAAGCATGAAAAAGGAAGATAACAGAGTTGGTAAGGCGATGAGAAACAAATGAAAATACAAGGATAAGATCAATTAAAAATAAATGTAATAATATAAAATAAATAAATAATTAAAGCAATTGAAAAAATAGGAATAAAAATAAATAAAATAAAAATAATAAATAAATATTAAATAAAAAAAAATATATATATATAAATAAATAAAATAAAGATAAAATATATTTATCGCTTAAGGTTTAATCCGGGTTTGGAACGTGCCTTGAGCAAGCAAATATGTGCCTCCTCGGATGCTCTGAGGGTTACAGTATAGTCATCAGGAGGCACATATTTGCTTGCTCAAGGCACGTTCCAAACCCGGATTAAACCTTAAGCGATAAATATATTTTATCTTTATTTTATTTATTTATATATATATATATATATATATATATATAATTTACTTTATTTAATTAATTTAATTTAATTTAATTTATATATATATATAAAGGTTAAGAAAAGAAAAAATAAAGAAATTTATTATTTTTATTATTTTTTCTTTTCTTAACCTTTATTCTACTTTTCAAAAACATTTTTTTTTCTCTTTGCTCTCGACTTCTTAGTTCTTTTTTTATTTGTCTCCTTTGCGGCAGCACTGCTTTAGCCCTCACCCAGTGAGTTCTTTAGTTGACTGTCGTCCCTCCGTCAATTCACTTCTTCTCCTGAGGACGACCGCCATTACGGTCGAATTATTGAAAAGTGAGTCTTTGTTGTGTTTCAGTTTATGTGTAACTGCTTATTATATATATATATATATATATATATATATATATATATATATATATATATATATATATGATGCTTATATATATGATGACTGTCGTCTTCTGATGGCACTACTTTCTCTCCTGACGACAACTTTGTATAATTTTTCATACAACCATTACACTATATCAGAGTTGTTTTAATTTTCCCAAAACTGTATTATTTATTAAAAAAATAATAAACAACAATAACATGGTTGTTTGTTGAAAAACTTAGATTGAAATGATTGAATTCCTAAAAACGACGACAGAGGCAAAATAATTAAAGTGACCTTTGTGTTCGTTTTCATTCATATATGTTCATGTCTCCTGCCAGCCTACTCTCGAAAATCCCTGAATCTACATTACATCGTAGAGCAGTAAGAAAGTTGAGGAACATAAGCAAAAAAGTGGTAAACGCAGAAGCTACCGCTAATTTCAATTATATATATATATATATTTTACCAATGTACCTGTAACTGATATATATATATCGGATGATCCGTCTTCAGGAGAAAAGAGAGAATGGGCGACCAAGCACGCCGGAAACACAACGGCGTGTTGTGTAAGTTTTGTGTAATTACAAATTCTGTAAGTTTTCTTTGTATTCTCTTTTCTGTGTCGTGCTTTGTGTAATTTAAAGTTATATATATATATATATATATATATATATATATATATATATATATATACAGGGTGTCCCAAAAAAATGTATACACACTTTTAATAATTATAAATTTGTAGTTTATTATAATTGGAATAAATTTCAACATGTAAAAGAATTTACAAATATCATTCTATTGTCCTGTTATCGCATGTTCTCACACTGATGTCCGTTCTGCTCCAGACACTGCTGACAAAGCGAAGGAATGGCACACATCATGGAACAATTCTCTTGGGATATTCGTACATTCACGTTCAATGGTTGCCCTCAATTGAACGACTGTTGCAGGTTTCTGTGCGTAGACTTTGTCCTTTAGGTATCCCCATAAAAAGAAATCTAGTGGTGTGAGATCTGGTGAACGTGGAGGGTATTCGACAAAACCTCTTCGTCCAATCCACCGGTTTGGCAAGATCCTATCAAGAAAGGATCTAACATCGCGATGGTAGTGTGGCGGTGCCCCATCCTGCTGGAAATAAAATTCTTCCTGTTCAAAGTCTTCTCTAATGCTTGGCATGACAGACTGTTGCAGCAGGTTCAAGTAAACAGGACCAGTCACAGTAGCGTCAAAAAAGAAAGGTCCAATTAATCCCCGTGAAGATAGGCCGCACCACACTGTAATTCCTGGTAAATTAACATGGTGGTCAACCATAACATGTGGATTCTCAGGTCTCCAGTAGGTGTAATTGTGTCTGTTAATTGAACCATTTAATTTGAATGTGGCCTCATCACTCCACACAATCTTTGTAGAAAAGTGTGCACCTTCGTTACATCGTTCCAAGTACCACTCGCAATACTGTACTCTTCGGTCTGGATCATCGTCATTAAGAGCATGGACTAATTTTGGAATGTAACTTCTCCATTGACAACGTAAATCTGTAAAGAACGTAAACAACGTAATATGTAAAGAAAAAATAAACAATTGAGTTATCAGCTGCTACAATGTGTATACATTTTTTTGGGACACCCTGTATATATATATATGTATGTATATATATAACGGTAGAGATAACGGTTTTGTTGGTTCGGTATTAGAAGCTAGCCTTGATTTATAGCCCTGATAATGTCTTAAAATAAAGGCGAAACGTTGGCGAAAAGGTGATTCTAAATATTAACCCTGACCAAACTCCAAGAAGAAGAAAAAGTGTTTATATATATATAAAGATTTCACATAAACACTCGAAATAACATTCAATGATCAAACCACAATATGAAATGGGAAAACAAGACTAAGATCTTTCAACCGTAACAAGCGGTCTTCGTCAGAGTCAAAAACCCAACTGAAACATTAGATGCAGAAAACATCTGGTGAGGGGTTGAAAAGAGTGGGAGGGAAGAGCGGTGTTTTAAAAAGGTGAAAGCGCTGGAAAGGACTAATGTCAAGAAAGGGATGTTTGGGGAAACAAAGGAGTACAGTAAGAAAAAGTAAAAAAAAACTAGCTGTCAACCCTCTTAGAAGAGTCTATTGCCCTCGTAACGAAAGTATCAAGTTTGAAGAGACCGTTACTAATGTTTATAATATTTGATCTTATAAATGTAATTAGAGACGATTCAATAATATTTCTTAACAACATCGATTTTTCATAGTAATGAATTTAGCTCCTGTCCAATCATTGTTTATATGCAAGAACAAGGCGCTACTTTTTTTTCTCTACTTACGTTGTATTGGTGTTGTTTTACACGTGTCTATAATGATTTACCAGTTTGACTAATATAAATTTTATGGCAATTTTTGCACGGAATTTCATAAATACCACCGGACTCCAGTTACCTGGGAGAGTTTTTTATTAACATATTACCCACGTTATTACGATTAGAAAACACTATATTAAAATCAAGTTGTTTGACTAGTCTAGGAAGGGGTCCAGTAATTCCAGTAGGAATGATACGGTAAAATTATAGAATTTGTTCAAACCACAATAATAAATGGGAAAAAAGACTAAGATCTTTCAAACGTACAAACAGTCTTCGTCAGAGTCAGAACCCAACCTTGGGTTGCTTCAAAACCTCAGTGACAATAATAATAGTCACTCAATATTATCAAAATAGATAGACTGTACGTCTTGCAGAGGCCTACAGAGGCCTATTTATTACATCATTCCATCGATAAGTTTCTATTAGTATAATGAATTACCATTAATACGGCGCTTTGGAACAGAAATACTATTTGCACTACTGAAATAGTTTGAATAGAATTACGTTCGTTTAATCTTTAATTCTTTTAATTTTACCATCCCTTACATATAAATCATTACCCTTTGAAATAAAAGTAGTCAATATATTTGGTATACATTTCTTTCATGTGGTCATGCCAACTAATGAGAGCCGTGTAAATTACAAGGTGTAGGTTTAATTTTCAATAGCAGGAGCTTTCTCTTAGTCGTTCAGGAAGACCAGGCATGCCACAATTCATGCCACTTTCTTTCAAAAGGCTTTATGGGATACAGAACAAGGTTTTCAGCAGCTGTATGTAGCATCTGAGCAAAGATCTTTCCTCAAAAGGTGACTGTTGTCATTCTACAGTTCTAGCACATCCATAGCTCCATTCAAGTGGCAAGTCATTGCAATCTTACTGCAAAGCTGCCTAGACACTTGATATGCTCCTGCTTCCGTCAATGTGTTTTGAAGTTCATTACCATCAAGCAGTTGCAATCTAAAACATACTTACTTGAAATTGCAAACTGTTCTCCTGCAATAGCTTTCAGAACGTCATAAGAAGTTGCACATGTGAAGCAGAAGCAGTCTTAAATGAAATTTCTATGCATTCCTGGGACTGGCTGACTAGGTTCTCATTATGATGGGATAGAAGTGCTCTTTCCTAGTCTAACTTATAATCTGTTTGTTGAAAAAATAATGCTTAAGAATTTGATATAGATATGAACTGTGGCAGTATCGTCTGTTTGATTTGGCTTGAACCAAACAGTTGGTAAATATTACGTCTTTTCCTTCTCATTGTAGCTTCTCTTTGTTCTCCAGCTCTGTAGTAAACTCCTTCATCAAGCTCTGTTGTTCATCAGGCAAATGCAGAGTCAATCTGTGCACCGTATCGGACTGCCATACATTCTCAAATCAGAGAAGCGCCAAAATGTCTCTGGTGGAGCACTACTACAAGAAACGTATTTATAAACTTCGTTGTGTTCATTTGAATTAGCTTCATCATTGATGAGGTTAGCAGCATTCTCTTTCATGATTGCACAATCGAGTCCTTTCTAAACATTTTTAAAAAGATACTTTACACTTTTGACTGAAATGCACACCTCCATATTAATACGAGAACTGCATTTTCTTGGTAGATAACTAAATTAGGGAACTAGAAATTTACAGTCTACTTTGTGTTCACCAACTCCAGCATTGTCTCCGGTAATTCTTCTTCTGTAAAGTATATATCTAGACACATTAGTATCCTTATCTTCTTGGTATGTCTTAGGGGACATTGTCCGTCGACCATACAGACAGAGATACGATTTGCTGTGCCACATGACTCATGAATGTTCTCTCTTCGTTCTGTGTCATCTTCTAATTGTATTTCAGCAGAAACAATATCGTCAATTTGTTATTTTGACCAAATTTTATCTTGTTTACGTAATATTATTATCCATGGCAATGTAGTAGATCTTCTTTTCAAAATTATATCACATTTATGTGAACAGAGTCCAAGAACATGACTGTCTTTCGTGTCCGTCATTAGCTCATCTAAATGTAGTTTGAAGACTCATAGAAGCAAATCGGGTCTGTTCTGAGCAGTTCCATGAGGTCCCATATTTTCTGTAACTTTCGACACTTGGAATTTGCAAGTGTAAATGCAAATAAATCTGGCCTTACATACTTGCAATATTGTCTTGATAGTATTACTGAATATTCCTTGAGTTTTAGTGAAGAATCAAGGCAACATGACGAGGATTTCTAGTTCTTCATTATGGCTGTTTCTCTCGAGATGACCCATCGGCCGAATTATATAGCTACTCTCAACTGTGTCTCATTATCTGTAATAATGTAGAGAAATTATAATTATTTAGTCATTACTGCAGAATTATTGTAGTAAAGAAAAATACTTCTCAAAAAACTAATGATTTCATAAAAGGAATGATAATTATTTTTGTCTTTTATTTAAATGCCATTCATTCGAGCTAGGTAGGGTTGAAATATTTGGGTCTGTTAACATCCCATAAGCTGAATCTGCCTTTTCGAAGTAAGTCTGAAAACATTTACAATGATAACCCTTTGAAATATTGGGAAATATAAAAATTTGAAAAACAGCCCGAATGATGATTTAAAAAAAAAGCTTAGCAGGACTAACCCTATGATTTAAAGAAAGCAATAACTATACAGAATTTGTTTATTCTCTGTCCTAAATTAAATATGTGTAGCATTCTATTTTAGGATATATAAAAAGTTCAATGAAACACATTAACGAGAAAGTTATTTTACTCTTTAAGAAAAGAATTGAACAACATAAAGGAAGCACTACTCTTGAATTCTTTATGAAAAGAAATATGCTTTTACTTATCACTAATTTGGTACATTCAACATTTTTTTCAAGAATATATCAGTAATTTGTGTTTAACTGTTTTTACTTCTTACAATTAAAAGCAAATGTAAAACATGAAATAAAAAACAACCTTAAATGTGCCATTTTTCCACACATTTAATCTTTCCAAAGCCCACTGATCTCCGCTTTCTTTTGGAAATGGTACCGTCAATAGTTCATAGTGATTAATAGCGGGTAACTCTTTAATAAAGGCAACATTTACAATTTTTTTCCATAAATAGAAGATATTTTCATTTATTAATTGATTGTCATAGAGTAACATATATAGTGCTCGAGTATTCATCTCTCTATTCCTGAAAATAAATCACAATGGAAGATGTTTTACACTGATGAAATCATTTCATAGTACTCTGAGAAAATAATATTGGACCTTTCTCCGAATTTTAGTAACCTCACTGCTTGGATAGCATTTGACAGAAGAATTATGTAAACGTTACAAATGTTCTTATTGGACTCACGAAGAACAGAAAGTGTTCTAAAATTTGGCATCAATAAGTCTTCACTGTCCTTCACCAATACCTATCAAAATTATGAAAATGTTTAAATAATTCCAATATAATTACTGATAGAATATTTTAAAAAAAAAAACATCAAAACCTAACAACTTTATATATAAGTAACTTAGAAACAACGCCCTACAAATCTTAAGTGTGTGTCGGAGTTTGTATAGAACCTAAGGAAACTTTTTTTTTCATTTTGCCTATAATAAAATAACACAATGAGAATACTGTTTGACAATTTTGTCACCGACAATTTTTACTGGGCATATGAATCAGTTTATGAAGTTAAACTCTCTATTAGAAGTTGTACATAACAATTTGTTCATCCCTTCTGAAAATGACTATAAATACCATTAATTGCAGTGGTGGGTTTCAAATTTTTTAAGAACCGGTTCTAAGAAAACAGATCGTGTGTTCGCACCGGTTCGTGCGTACCAGTGCTTAAAATATTATGAGTTCGGCGAGTTAAATAAATAGCTCAAGGAAGTTTTCCTGCTCATTGCTTGTTGCTTTAACATGATCACCAGCGATCAGTCTTTTTCTCATATTTTCTATTATTGCTTCCAGTAGCTTTTGACGAGGTAGGCTAACAAATCTGTGGTTTTCAGTAAACTGGATCTGTTTGAAAGCGTCCGAAGCAACCCTCTCATCAATTTCTTTTTCAAATATCCCTATATTGTTCTTAAGCAATTCAAATGGTTTAATAGACCTCTTTATGAGGTTTTCTCCTCTTAACAAAGTTGTGCCTCTTACTTGGAGGGCATTACTGAGCAATGATATTTCATTCAAAATATCAATCATTAAAGCTAGGCCCTTTAGAAAATTTTTGTTCCAAAGACGGGCAGCCATCCCTGAATTATTTATCTAAACAAACACTTACTTTAATCTGGCAATTTCAGGAAATTAGATGTAAAAAAATTTCAATATTTGATTCAGAACTAAAAGTTAAAACTAGGCCTAATGTAGGCTAGACCAACTCAACATCTGCATTGTCATGAGCAGTTTGAGACTGTAACAGTTACGCAAACGAAACTAAATTGTTTAGTTATATAGGCTATGTACATGCGCACATTACGTTGTCATACATGCACAAGTTACGTGAGTCACACGATACTTGTGGAGTTTGATAGTGGGCTAATTAATACAGATCTGAATAGGGGTTTACGTAATTTTAACAACCGGTTCGCTGACATCATAATATTTTAAGCACCGGTTCGCACGAACCGCTGCGAACCGGCTGAATCCGACCATTGATTAATTGTATTCAGTATAGTAGTCAGTCCAGTAGTGATGCACTTAATAAATTTTCTGAAGAAGGTATCGGATTAAAAATATAAATTTATATACTAAGAAAAACTGAAAACAAGTGAGTTTAAATATTAGAGAATTTTACCTCATTAATGATACAACTAATCTGCTTTCATTAGAAATTTTGTGAAACAGATTTATTTGTGGAGTTACAATTATAATAAACTTGCTTAATATTTATATTGAGTTCTACTTGAAGATGGACAACGTCCAAAACGGGGCGACCAACTCCTACTTCAGTATACTAGGTAAGACGGAATCATTTACTACTGTGACTTCATCTAACCTCTGATATACTAACAATATACATGCGTAATATTTATCTATTACTTGTCGCACATTTTTCATTAATAAATAGTTCAAAAAAAGGTATTAAGAAGGCAAAAATAAATTTGAAATTCTACTAACTATTTAAAAAAATAAAAAAAAGGTATTTCGTATTTAGAATTACAAGAAATATCACTTGTAGGTAGCCAGTCGGCAGGAGAAGTGATGACATCTTAGGTACGCTAACGCGGTTAAGTTTAAAAAGGCACTCAAATATAGAGAAAATCCATTACCGGATTTTCGATCAGCACTGTACACATTGTCATCGACTACAATTAATTAGGATAATGTTTATGGATCAATATCAAAAACTTATCTATTTTGAAGAATATAAATCATTTATTGTCCATCATTACTAATTATTTAAATTACCGTTACCGATTTAATAATCACTATCATCAAATCAGAAGTAAAGTGTACAAATGAAGAAACTTTTGGACCACTATCATAACATGAATTTACTATAATTGAAGAAGACAAAGTATGTTAAGTTCTTGGGCACGAAAGAGTATAAGTCATTGTAAACAGTGAATTCAAGCGTTTGTACAGAAAAAACTATTCCATAAATATTTCAGTCACTAACTCTTTTTGGTCCCCTCGTTAGTTCTGACGGTTTGTAAGATCAACAGAGACAGAGACATTGCTTTAAATCCCTTAACTTTTGACTGTTTGTATTGTCTAAAATTCGGATGGTTAGCATCAAATGATATTAACATAAATGCTATAAATACTTTCTTACAAGATCCACAATGAATTGTTTCAACAACACTCATATTAATTTTGAACCATCTCAAAGCTATCATAAAGTTATTTCAATGAATAACACAAAAGCAATAATAATGAAAAGTAATTAGAGAACCTTTAAAACGGGTAAGGAACCTAGTTCTGAATAAAAAGCTTTGTTGAAAATAACATTATAGTATGAATCTGATATAATAGTCGTACAAGTAATATCTCCAACTAATGTTGATGTTATATCTCTCACCAACCAGTTAAATCCTTCCAGTTTGTTAAAATCATGTTCACTTGAAAATAAATTTCTAAACCTGGAATGAAAAACTAATATCAATATTTACGGTTAGACTAGTCAATTATTACAATTTAATATGATATGAACTATCAATAGATATGTGTACTAAATCAAGCAAGCAGTTACAAAATAGAAACTTATAAGCAATGTTACATAAAACGAACTGTAATAATAAAAGGTTGAACAAATAAAATGAATCTTTCACAAAGTTAAAAGTAATAAATATTTACTCACGCATTAGTATAATCGTTCAGTAAAATTAAGAACGCAAGTATTATATAGAAAAATATCTTTTTACTCATATTTCAGTGGAGTAACTTGTAAGACTGGCATTTGCATGTGTTGGAGTACGTTCTTTTAATCAAGCCTTCTTGAATGTTTAAATATCTTAAAGCCGACCTTCTCAATATTAGATGAAGGCCTTAATAGATCTTTTTAATTCTCCCACGAGGAATTCGTAAATATCATTCGTTTTAATTAAATTACAAAGGAATATTATAGTAGTTCAGACTAAATTTTTGAAAATACTGGCCACCAAATAATTATATTTGAGCAATTTTTTCTTGTCAACGTTAACCTGTAATGAAAACTAGTTCGTTATTCCCTAGTAAGCAGTAGGATGGAATACGTTTTATTTGAAGATAAATTAGTTAGATTTTAAAAAAGTAACAGTAATTTTAACATATTGAATTGGAAAACATTGTTAATTTTTGAGGTACAACTGTTAAAAAACATCACTTGTTTCAAAACAATAATCTTTCAAAAAAGATTAAAGAATTACAATGGTATATTTTTATAATAAGACTATAAACGTACCTGTCATTGACGTAATCAAAAATTTGATTATACATAGTATTCCAAAATATCATTAGAAATTATGGAATAGTAGGAAATATCATTATTAGTATAGTGTTAAGCAAATGCCTCTACATACACCACGTTAGCTGTCTGTCCTTCAGGTTCATGAAAGAACAAAGAGTTGGAACCTCTGACTCTTGGGTAAATAAACTATGGCAAAGTCGACCATGTGAGAAAACCTTGGTCTCACTCACTTCAATTCTTGTGGTAGAAAGAGTTTCCCCTTCCGACATAGTTACCGTCATTGCGAAACAGACGCTGACGGGATAATACAAATATTTGAATTGAAACGAATAGTGGCTCGGAATCAATGATTTTTGACAAAGGGGAAGGAAAATTATTTTATTAAATACTATGAAGCCATAAAATTCCCAGTATAGTAATTCTATAAAAGACCAAAAATGTAAAACATAATTCAGAATTGAAATCTTTCGTTTGAAGGTTAATAAATGTAATTAACGTACATCCTTAATTATAAATTATCTGTTTTTTCTTCGATGATTATGATGTTTTTCAGAGAAAATATGAGTATTTTCCTGTTTTAAATTTAAAAATTTGGCTTAAATAAATATTCATTATAGAAGGAAGTGAAGTAAACGATGTAAGAACTGGCTACTTGAACAAAAGCCATGTTCTCTTGCAGGAGATTATTTCGTATCAAAAAATTTTTTTCTTTGGCTTTTCAAAAATGTTATTACTGCTGTAGTTATACTAATGAGATTATTTGCATCAGTGGTGTGATATACAAAAATAGCTAATATATATTGATAAGTCGATCAATCACTTCTATCTTACTACCTCAGGAATAAAAGACTAATAGACATCTCCCATTTAGATGTTTACATTTTGCTTAAATGAGACATTATATACCCAAGAAGATTGATATTAAATTTACTTATAGTATAGTTGGGTGTAGGCCACTCCAGATTTTTTTTTATTAGATTTAATTTGATTTTAACTGACTTCTATTCCTATCGCCGTCATCAGTCCCTTCCTACCTATCAGTGATATAAATAAGTCACTTGTCCTGTGTTTAATGATACAAGACCATTTAATTATGGGCGTGTGGCCAGTTTAATGCTTAAATATATCTAGTGGTCCTGTTATTGTCAGTTTATTTCTTCCTGTCCTTCATAAAGAAAGTCCATCGAGGTCTCTATGTCGCCTAGTTTTTGAAATTGCGATTATATTTTAATAGTTTTATTAGAGATAATTGGTCCATAACAAACTTTCCTTGTAGATAGTTGTAAATAGACATCTGTCTTATCAACTCACCACTATCCGGATATATATATTCTAGTTATTTGTTTTACTTCTACTACAAATCATATGTATTATAGAAGTATTTATGATCTGGCCTCGTGATTTAACTATTGGATTAACAGGAATCGAATGGACATTCATAGGGGCATCCACAGGTGTCATCCAAAGAGTGATTCTACTGTGATATGCCAATTTAGTGTTAAATATATAGCTCTATTCCTTTTAACCATCTTCAGGACTTTGAGAAGGTTATGTACATATGGCAACAGTACTTCCGTCCAACTTTCTTTGAGCTGGAAGTCTGTTGGGTAAAATTTGTAGGTAATCTATTGGAAAATTTCGAATATTAACGTAATTAGCCAGTTTACATACTCAAATCAAAGTCAAAGCCAGCGATTCAGTATAATTAAAACTTTTAAAGTTGGGAGCTTCAAATTTTTGAAAATAATAAAGACGAACTATAGACTAGAATAGTGAAAAAACTGGATATTTGTCAACAAACTTAAATCTCTTTCTAGAGGTAAGAGTCCATTCGTCACATTTCAATATCATGGTAAGGTACAATTCACAAAGATGAAGTAATTATAACTGTTATTAAGTTTTGCTCAAGACTGTAATAAACAGATTTATTAAAGCATTTTATGAGACAAATCCATCATACCATGGAAGACAAAACAAATTTGTTTATTGGCGGTGATTTTTTACATGTAATAATACTATTCTTCTTATATCTCATATAAGTCAATAAATTATTTAAATTTTTCCATTATAAATATCAATCTTATCTCAGTGTATTCGCTCAAAAAATTTCTAAGCCAATATACACAAATATCAAAAATTTGACAAGTATAGCAGGTGATCCCTTAGTCCAGGATAAACGAACAGTTCTTATAGCTTCATTGCTATTTGCCCTGATTAAAATTATATGATTTTTTTTTTATAAATTACTAATTTTTTTCTCCATTTTTGGTCAAATTTTCATGATTTTTTAATGAGCCGTTTAGCGTCAAAAAATTGTTTTTCTGAAAACAGAAATCATACTATAACGCCCCTTTGAAGAATGTAATTTTCAAAACAATTATCTCAAATCATTCTCCATAAAATATTCTATCTTGAAACATAGTTTCATTTTGATCCATAAAACGGTATGGCTTGTATCGCTGTCACAAGCTTTGAGATTGAATTATAAGTCATAATTTATACATTATATTAAAAATCAAATTTTTCCCCTTGTTTTAAAAATCAGAATATATTTTTCGTTTATTGCATTTGTAAATGCAAAGATAATGCCAAAATTTCAGAACTCTAGACTTAGCTGTTGGGGAAAAAAACATGTTTTCTAAAAACTGGTTTTTGGCAAAAAAAAGTGACTTTCCCGTCATGCATAATTCTTCCCAAACAATAGGGATCATCTACACTATGGGGCCTATTTTTGTGTAAAATATCAACTTGATCCATCAAAGATTCTGGACCGTAGCGTGGTAACAAGCAATGCTAACATACACCCATCCGCACACAGACATCATCCAAAAAACTTCATAAAACGACTTTTGGGACCTCAAAACATATAATTCCGTCAAAATCTGGGATCGAATTTTGTCACGATCACTATACTTTACTTATAGTAAAGTAATAAATAGGTAAAACAAAATTAAATTAAATAATTCTTTTGATAAAATGAATAAGATAATACCGACTGGTTAAGTTGAATAAGAAGTCGAACAATCGAATCAACAGATGATGGATTATTGTCTTCCTATAACACTGCAATACATAATAGTAGTTTGTAGTACATAGTAGTAGTTTGCTCTTGACAATGCACGAATTGTCGCAATTGGTCGAGATATGAGGAAAACGTAAGACGGTTTATTTTTATGATAATAATGTTCCTTAGATGTTATCAAAAACATGTTGATTCTTATTAGTTACACATTAGTTTTTTTGGATAATTTTATTACGGGGAAAATAAATACACAAGAGAATAAAAATGTTTTTCTAATGAAAATATAAGTGACATTTAAATGTAATCCAAAGGATCCCCATCAGACTTTGATAATGTGAAGGATACTGAAGGAAACCTTGAGCTAAGTTTGGATTTCATTAACTCCAAAAATCCTCTTTCCGAATGACTGTGATTCACAAGAATTACGGACGATCCATTATGAACTGCATTCAAGACGTCATGATGGAGCATTTCGCCTGTGATGAAAAGTTCTGCCTTTGCTTCTTTTAGTATTGAAGTGCCAGACCCAGGCACAAGCGAAATATTCTTCACAACTGATTCTAAAGTAAAATAACAGAAATACAACTTCTCAAAAAAAGTACTCATATGTAAAAAACATAAAAATTAAATTAATAAAATCTAGAAGAAATATGGGTATCAACTTTTATGCAAAAAGGAATAAAATTTTAATATGATCCACTTTAAATAATTTGTCAAAGGAATAAGTCAAAATTTTTAGTCAAGTGATGGACAGATAGCTACTGTTCATGTAAGAATACATTGGCTTTATGTCAAACCCACGAACATGAGAAAAGGAAAACAGTGAGGAATAACTTAAATAATCTGGTAGGATTCTGAGGCTGAACAATAATGAGTTTTATGAAAACAATTCATTCACATACAAATAAATTTTACATTACAGTTAAGTAATGATACAATAATAATTACATTAATTCTGACAGACCTGTATCAAAGGTCTTTTGGATAGGAATTTCAATAATTTTTCCACAAAAAATATGTAATTACTTAGGTCTCATTTCAGAGAACGAATAAGGACTTACTGGTTACAGATCACGTAAGTTACTCCTTAAATTTTAAAAGTCTATTAGTTATGTGATTTGACATTCAATATTCAGACGAGAATTCGAAACTTTTTTATGAATTCGTATGTTTAAAACAATTTTCAAACAGGGGGCAATATACAAGCATGGGAAAGGTACTTTATGTCAAAACATGGCATTATGATTTCTTAAGTAAATTAACTCCCTAGGTTACGCATTCGGTCATGATTGCTTTCTATTACAATTTTGGCGTGGTTTTTCCATGACTGTTTTGAGACTAGTTTAACTACTGGACTTACTTTCTCCTAGCATTTATCTTTGTAGCTAAGAGCAATGATTGATAGTTTGAGGGATATCATGAAAAGACGGAATACAATTGTTTCTTGGTTTTATTATTTTGTTACTGCCAGACAAAATTGCCATATTTTCTAGAATCGAGTTCATGTTGGTCCCAGTTCACCTGTATTGCACTGAGTGATTTTAGGATAACATCGTCAGCATACACCAGTACCATATATTTAAAATTGTGGCAGTAAAATTACTTATCATGAAGTTAAAGATAGAAGGCAACTAAGAACTGCACTTTGGGATAAGTCTGTTTTTCGGTTCTGAACTTGGATATCACATTTAAGAACTTAATGCTTACACTAAATCAATAAATTGTTAATCAATTTTATCATGTTGCTCTGCACTACATGTTCAAACATTTTGTACAGTAGCTGATTGTATTAATAAAGGTATATAATATAAGACAGTAGTAGAATGCCATGATATACACTTGACATAACAGTCAGCACGCTCTCACTTTTCATATATGAGGCCGGATTGATAAGTCAGTGACTTTTTGAATTTCCCGCGCAGTTACTCCAAATGCAACAGTGCTGCCGTCATCTGTAATCTATTAGTGGACAACTATCTAATTATGAGCCAGCTACCACGTACAGTCGGTGTTTGATAGTCATTCAACGCAGGCAACCCCGTGTCTTTTTACGAAAATGGAAAAAAGTGAATTTCGTGTGCTGATTAAGCATTACTTTTTACGTAAAAAATCCATCACTGAAACTAAGGAAAGACTTGATAAATACTACGGGGACTCGGCACCATCAATTTCAATGGTTAAGAAGTGGTTTACAGAGTCTGTTGTGGTCGTACCAGCACTAGTGATGTCGAATGTTTAGGTCGACCAAAAGAAGTGATCACGCCGGAAATCGTCGATAAAATCCATGAAATGATATTGGATGATTGGAGAATGAAAGTGCGAGAGTTGGCTCATGCTGTAGGCATCTCAAATGAACGGGTACATCATATTTTACACGAATATTTGGACATGAAAAAACTCTCCGCGAGATGGGTGCCGTGATTGCTCACACTTGACCATAAGCGCAATCGTGTGACCACTCCAAAAGAGTGTTTAGCCATGTTCAGCCGTAATCTGGACGAATTTTTGCGCTGTTTTGTTACTGTGGACGAAACATGGATCCATCACAACACGCCAGAGACCAAGGAACAATCGAAACAGTGGGTTGCTGTGGGCGAACGTGGACCAAAGAAAGCCAAACAGAGTCTCTGTCAGCCAACAAGGTCATGGTCACAGTTTTTTGGGATTCACATGGTGTCATTCACATCGATTACCTCGAGAAAGGTAAAACGATCACCGGCGAATAGTATTGAAAACTTTTGAACAGATTCGACGTTGATTTGAAGCAAAAACGGCCGCATTTGGCAAAGAAGAAAGTGCTGTTCCATCAAGACAATGCACGTGTGCACACTTATCTAGTCACGTTGGCCAAAATCCACAAATTGGGATACGAACTGCTACCCCATCCAGCATAAGTTCTCCTGATTAAGCCCCCTGCGACTATTTTTCTGTTTCCAAACCAGAAACCAGAAAGAAATGGCTGGGCGGTAAGAGATTTGAGTCGAATGAATAAGTCATTACCGAAACAAACGCGTATTCTGAGAACTTTGAGAAAACGTATTATTTGGAGGGAATAAAAAAATTAGAAAAACGCTGAACTAAATGTATCGAGCTAAAAGGTGACTATGTAGAAAAATAAAATGTGTCCTTGCCGAAAGAATTTTGTTTATTCAAAAAGTCATGGACTTATCAAACCGCCCTCGTATATACAGAAATGTAGAGCTTACTAGGACCACATCATATAAGAAAAGCAATAATTAAGCATCCACACTAGCGAACGCTCAGTAAGGTTGGTTAGGCTAAAACTTGAAAAGTCAAGATTCGAATGTAATATGATGTGGATTAAGGTAATAAGGCTAATAAGGATGCGGGCAAGGTAATAAGGCTGATGAAACCAGAACAAGAGAAGTTCTTGAACTTCCGTAAAACATCATTCGATACAATTAATTCGTAAATACATTTACTATTTTCCAGAATCTGAAAACTGCAATAATACAATACTTAGAAGAAATAATAAGGAGAATTTATACAAAAAGTTCAATTATTTAAAACCAAAACAAGACTTTTGTTTGTTTGCACCACAGAGGTATTAGAGGCTTTATGAAAGTAGAAAATCATCATAACGAGGTATGCTGGTTTTCTAGGCTAAATTATTGACTAAAGATAAATGGAAAAGGTTCTACTCCAATTACTGGTCCCTGGTATGATTTCGTCATTTCTGCAGTTGAATCATGTATTTTCTTCTAACATTACTTCTAACACGCGTATGTCCATACAAGAAATAATATGTTCATACCCAATAAAATCAGAAAGAATGTTACCTAAACTTTTACCATACGCCAGCGCCAAACGGACAGTTTTCAATTTTGTGTAAGATTTTATCATTTCCACACACTCTTTTATGGTCAAACCTGAGTTCAAATGAAGAGTACGACCCATTCCTAATTTCGTGCAAGAAGGTAACGATGTCTAAAAAAAAATAAATAAAATAAATTGATAAAATACCTGAAAAATACAATAAGAATTCTTTCACGATAAAACTTTCTTTATCGAAAAGCTACTTACAAGAAATTAGCTTATACAAACGACCAAAATGGCTTATTTACTGAATAATGCTTTGAATATGTCCAGCTGAGACAGATGTGCTTCAACGATTCATTCCTTTCATTTATAAATTAAGGTAACTGATAAAGATAATAAAAAATATGCTTATCAAATGGTAATAATTACTATTTCGACTACCAAAAAATTTCCTAAAATATAAGTAGTACTTTTCAAATATCTTCCACTTTAATCAACAAGGGTTCTTTGATAAAAAATATTATTTTAGAAGTAGCCATTTTAAACGACTTATTTGTTTTTAATTTAATTCAAATGCTTGATTTAAAAAAGTTGCGATTAATAATAACAAATAAAAAACTTTGCATTCTATATAAACTTCAGTACGTTAATTTACACTCACAGGAATAACAACTTCAGATAGAATAATGCATCCTTTTTCCTTGAACTTCTGTAAAACATCATTCGATACAATTAATTCGTAAATGCATTTACTATTTTCCAGAATCTGAAAACTGCAATAATACAATACTTAGAAGAAATAATAAGGAGAATTTATACAAAAAGTTCAATTATTTAAAACCAAAACAAGACTTTTGTTTGTTTGCACCACAGAGGTATTAGAGGCTTTATGAAAGTAGAAAATCATCATAACGAGATATGCTGGTTTTCTAGGCTAAATTATTGACTAAAGAAAAATGGAAAAGGTTCCACTCCAATTACTGGTCCCTGGTATGATTTCGTCATGTCTGCAGTTGAATTATGTATTTTCTTCTAACATTACTATATCACAATACTCTCTACAATAATTTGGAAGGTTCATTATAAAGAAAGAAACAGTTTCTTAAACCACCATAACATTTATTCTACAGCATTGGCAACGCATAGTATTAATGAAGGACATAAATTTGATTTTACTGAAGTTAGATTTGCACCTAAAGAACAGATCAGCAAAGTAAAAAATTATTGGACATGTTATATATTAAAAAGCATAAGTCATCTCTTAACTACAGAAGTGATATTGCTTATTTAAATAGTATTTATTCATATGTTTTAAGTTAATTAAGTTTTGGTTCTCTGAGTAAGTTTATATTGTTAAATAAAAATTGGTTTCTTGATTGGTATAATTGTTTCATATAGTATTCCTGTTAATACTGGGCAGTCGTGTTAGAAATTTCCTTTCTGGATTTATTCATTTTAAACCTCTAATGTCTATTTCATTTTCTTCAATTTCGAAATTACATACTTCTGTAAGTTTTCTCACTTTTTAACCCAAAATATGTAGACAATAGAGGCATTTTAAAGGACGTCAAGAGCAAGGGAAAAGAACAAGGGGCTGGGTAAGTTTGTGTAAACAAACGGAGCTCCATGGATACCAGGCAATCCTCTTGAGTAAATAGCCTTACTTCGGTATACAGGGCTCTGCCGGAGCGGACAAACTACTACCGCTAGAGCTTCAGGGATTTACCCCAGTGATACTAAGGAAAAAGAAATCCGGGGACCATCCTCCGGCAGCGTAGAGGGTCCAAAAACGCTAACCAGTGGGAACCAACCTCCCACAAGAGCACCTAAGGATCCGAAGAAGACTGTCCCGAAGACGGAGAAGAGAAGTCACATTCTCCCGAAACGTAGAGAGCCAGAATGGGCATTATCAATGATGGTTTGTGCAGATTCTGCAAAGAAGAGGAAGAAACACCGTTGCTCCTGCTAGCTGACTGTCAGGCCATGTTGCTTGACAGAGGTAGGGGTTCGGGACACTCAACAAAACCATGGAAAAACTTTTACCGCTGGACCCACCAAAAATGTTGAACTTCTTGGAGGACTTGAAGCTAACTGCTGGGGTAATTTAGTACAGAAGGGGGGAAGTACAACAGTTCTTAAGACGCAGTGGATTATCCAAGTGTCAACGAGACAACAGCTTTGCCCACCAGGGTTGACAACTGACAGATATTTTTTACTTATTTCTTCCTGAACTCCTTTATTTACCCTGACAAAACCCAGACTGTTCTTCCCTTTCCTTACTCTTCATGCCCTTTAACATATCTCTCAATTGTTCTCAATACCACATCAGAAGTCTTATTTCATTTGTTATAGTTTGAGTGAGACTCTGGCAAAGACCAGTTGTTCTAGTTGAAAGATCGTAATCCCATTTGAATTACTTACTATTGTTAAGAAGTTCCTTCTTATTTAACGCGTTTGATATGATAAACTTGTTACATATATTAGAAAAATCTAAGAAAATTGCACACCACATTTCAGCCGATGGTGGAAATAGAAATAGAAATGAAATGATGAAGAAAGATGAAAGACTCATATAGTAATGCGTGCTCGAAACCATTAACCATGTTTGTATGCTACTGTGTGTTATTACATTTACATTCAGCTAAAAAGAAGAGTCAAAATATACTTATTACAGTTCAAAATTCAAAGAGCAGTGGAACCATATTCAAAATTCACACAACACATCATTTTATCATAGTATAAAAAGAGATCAGCTTCAAAAGTTGTGTACTCAGCTTCTATGTTAAATTCACTCATATTAAATAAGTGTCCACGCGTACTTATAAATAAACGTTTATGCACTTTGCATAAACGTTTTATACAAACAACGCAATTGTCGAACATGAATGTTCTTCAGGTTACATTTAAAATACAAAAAAATCGTAGCGCACTTAGGAAGTATTAGCGAAAACAGGTAGTGTTGAAAATATAGGCTAAGGTCTTTGTACCTTCTACACCAAGTTTACAATTATAAATATAAACTATCAAAATATGCAAGGATGAAATATAACTTCACAAATTTATAGAACTAATTAAGAGGAATTTCGGGTAATTAGAAATCTGTCCAGAGGTGGGATTCAAATTTTTTAAGAACCGGTTCTAAGAAAACAGATCGTGTGTTCGCACCGGTTCATGCGTACCAGTGCTTAAAATATTATGAGTTCGGCGAGTTAAATAAATAGCTCAAGGAAGTTTTCCTGCTCATTGCTTGTTGCTTTAACATGATCACCAGCGATCAGTCTTTTTTTCATATTTTCTATTATTGCTTCCAGTAGCTTTTGACGAGGTAGGCTAACAAATCTGTGGTTTTCAGTAAACTGGATCTGTTTGAAAGCGTCCGAAGCAACCCTCTCATCAATTTCTTTTTCAAATATCCCTATATTGTTCTTAAGCAATTCATATGGTTTATTAGACCTCTTTATGAGGTTTTCTCCTCTTAACAAAGTTGTGCCTCTTACTTGGAGGGCATTACTGAGCAATGATATTTCATTCAAAATATCAATCATTAAAGCTAGGCCCTTTAGAAAATTTTTGTTCCAAAGACGGGCAGCCATCCCTGAATTATTTATCTAAACAAACACTTACTTTAATCTGGCGATTTCAGGAAATTAGATGTAAAAAATTTCAATATTTGATTCAGAACTAAAAGTTAAAACTAGGCCTAATGTAGGCTAGACCAACTCAACATCTGCATTGTCATGAGCAGTTTGAGACTGTAACAGTTACGCAAACGAAACTAAATTGTTTAGTTATATAGGCTATGTACATGCGCACATTACGTTGTCATACATGCACAAGTTACGTGAGTCACACGATACTTGTGGAGTTTGATAGTGGGCTAATTAATACAGATCTGAATAGGGGTTTACGTAATTTTAACAACCGGTTCGCTGACCTCATAATATTTTAAGCACCGGTTCGCACTAACCGGCTGAATCCCATCACTGAATCTGTCCATTGAAACAAAAGGGAGAGCAAACGCCGTCGTTCTTTGGCACTCAACAATGACATTATTTACTCAACACTTTACCAAATGTCTAATCCGTTAAATTTTCTTCTGGCCTTCGGAGTGAGCTATCAAAGCCCACCTAATTCTATTCAAAGTTAAATTTACAAACAATTAAATTGAAAATTAGAGATAATAACTTAATTATAACTACAGCTGATAAAGACAACATACTCATACTCATGGTTCTTATATTGACCAAAATAAAAAGCTTCTTGAATTCAGAAACTAAAATGTACAACACCCAAACAAAAAACTGAAGGTATCCTTACAATTACAATTCTATGAAGCACCATTCATCTTATTCCAGAGCTCCCTCCATCTTTACATAAGACAGATACTTGAATGAACTTCCTTTAACCATTCCTATGAATTAGTGAAGTTCTATTTCTTCCTTGTATGTTTTGTTGTCATCCATCAAACAGTTGGTATGTAGTTGTGTAATTCTCTACAACATTCTGTATATTTTTAAATTATTTAATTTTAAGCCCTCTTAAAAATTTTTTGAATTGCCTTCATTTTTTCATTTCATCCTATATAATTGCCCTAACTGATATTCCCATTAATTGATATTCACATTTTTTCAAAGGATTTATGAATAAAAATCCATTTTTTATGCATATCTCCCATCGCATAACAAGAAAAAACAAACAAAAAGCTTGTAATTAAACATACAACTAAATAATATGGAATGACAATGTAAATATTAACTTGGACAACTGAGTGAACATGAATTCTCTATGTAATCCATCCAAATCTTCTTTTGTTGTTAATACATGTATCACATGACCTTTATTACCTTTATGAAGTATTATTGGGACTTTCGCACAATAATGGCCGTCTGGAAAATGTTACACAATTCTGAATGAGCAAGATATTATTTTATAAGGTCAATAAATCCTACTTCATAAAAAATTACCAAACGCATTGGCAAGCCAATCTCCAACACCATTTTCTGTAACATCCCAAGCTGTGTGAGGAGAATAAACAGCAATATTGTTTTCTATGCATTGACCAATAACTCTTTCCTACAAAAAAAAAACACTAAAGCAAATAAAACTCTAATAGTAAAAAATCCTGTGAATATTAATTAATAAAGACAGAAAAGTATTATTTATTAGGGTCATATATATTGTTTATAATTTCGTTCCAATTCCATTAAGATGAATGTTAAATTATGCCGAAACAAAAAAATAAAAACATAAATACGTCAGCATTAAAAACTGTTAATATGCTCCTTCTAAATAATATATTAATTCCTTAACTAAGCATTATTTGTATGGTTAAACTAAACGGAATATAACACTAAAAAGGATATTAAGTTCTAACTATAGCCACTTGTTAGATTTTGTTTACCTTAAATAAAACTTCTAAACATAGAAATAAGTAAATTATTAGAATTTTAATGTTTTAATTGCTTTTACAAACAAGTTCAGGTTTGCATACCCTTAATTACATCTTTTTTTTTAGGATTAACCAATTTTCATCGTGAACTGTACAAGATAAGACTTGTAATTTCAAATACTTCACCTTAAGTTACGTTACTAATTTTTGACACATTTCTCATGTTATGAGGTGACCCAGGACCCATTATTGATATTTTCGTGACATCATGTGCCTGTGAGCATTTGTGTGGGTACACAATAGGAGACGCATCACTAGCCAAATTATAATGAAATTCGAAGTATGAGTACGCTTTGGCTATGAGAAGAATCATATGATTGAAAGAATGGATATAGCCACATTAAAATAATGAATGCATTAAACTGATCGTCTCTGAGTATGATCATTTTCTTCTTACCACATGTAGTCAAGGTTTGTCCCCAGTTTTTATTAATTAAATATATATTAAAAATATTTACTGGGAATCTCGACCAGTTTTTTCCAGGTTCAAAGCAAACTTCGCTTTGAACAGCTATTGTGGTTCTTCATTAGATCACCCATAAAAACTATTGCTGTAATGGCTTTGCAGTCGACTGTAATACTGCAGAAAGACAAAAGTGGAACAACCATAATAGTTTCAAATACATTCAGGTTCAGATGGAACAAAAAATTAAATATAAGAAGTATGTGTGGGGTAAGGTAGGAGCGGCAGATCCGGAGGGGAATCCGCCAGTTTCCCCAATCTGAAGAGGGAGAGAATACAAATCTTTCCCTACCTGCCGATCGTGTGAGAAGATCCAACGATAAAAGTAAGTTCCAGTCGTGCAGAAGCACATGCTGTTCTGCCTACAATAAATAGCCATCATTAGACTTGAGGACTAAGGAGAAAAAGAGAAAAGCTCTCCGGCTTCTTCAGGAAGTGGTAGGGTTAGTATCGGAGAGTCTATTTCCTGGTAATCAAGAAGATGATCCCTTAACAGAACTCAGGCACCTCATATAATACTGTATATGAGTGACTCCACAATATATAATTGATTAAAACACATATGCAGAAGTGTGGGGTCCCACCAACATAAACAAAAGATGCGAGAACCTTTATGAATTTGTTCTAGAGAATAACTTAGATACAATAAACAGGGGTTAAAAACCAACCTGTATAATCAGGGTTACTCAAGAGGTTTTGGATATAACTCTCTTCAGTACTTATCTTGGAATATAGTGATATCTGGCTGACAACAGATATATATGTTTTATGGTTCAACATAAACATTGAGCGAGTCTCTTAAAACTTCTATAAAAGATTGAAACCAACTGACTAGATTCTATATTCGGAGCTCATAAAATACGAAATAATGGGCTTTGATAAATTAATTTCAACATCTAAAGAACTATTAAAGACAACCAATCACACAAATACCTAGATTTAATTTGTCCAACGAGGAAAGTGTGCAATAGTGGAATACTCAATGGTGCACACGATCTTAGAACATCTTATCAGTGAAGCTATACAAAACTAGAACAAAGCAAAACTTTCAGGCAAATTGGAGATTTTTGAAGACTTCTACATTGAACGTAATAAAGTTTTTAGATATCAAAATGTACAAAGTGTCTGAGAACACTTTACAACCAAAAAAATGAAACAGGTTATTCATTTTTCAAATGCTGAGGAGCAGCTCGGATAGGTCCGATTCCGCTACAAAGAGGTTTTCAACTTAAGCTCTATAGAGATAGTAGTTCCCTGAACCAGATTCCGATTCCATAGAGGAAGGTTAAGGTAGTGTTTGTACCAAATAACATCCTCATTGTTAAAGGTTATGGAGAAAATCCCAGGACAATACATTAAAGAGAAGTTCCTTATTCTTCATAAAGCACGACATAAATACTTTTAAGAGCAGATTCTATTGTTTTGCTCATCAATAGAATCTGCTTTTACAAGTTCAGTACACAAAATGAAGAAATCTTAAACAATTGCATTAGATATAGTTAAGAATCCCTAATGCCTGCTGCTTAGATATAGAGGGAACTTTTGACAATACGTCCTTCAAATCAATTGAAACAGCACTAGTAATTAAACACGTTAATCCAGTAACTATACAATGGATCAAAGCAATGTTAACACAAAAAACAATTTGTGTAAGTATAGGATCTATCAAAACCAAAATTATGGCTACCAAAGGCTGTCCTTGTGGGTATGTTATTTACTTTACTGTAGCCATTAGTGATGGTTATAACATGCAAGGATATGGAAATATTCACGATATTCCAGGTGGAAATGCTTACCATACAATTTTACGTGGAGTGCAAATGAGTACCTAAAAGAAATCAATATATATTTTATCAGAGTCAGGTCGCAATGACAGCTTTAAATTCCATGGCTTTCGACTCCAAATTAAAGTGGGAATGTCTGACCTTGAAAGCTTTTTGCGGCCCGGAGCCTTTTTTGTGTAACACTGCAGACCTTCCTCAAAGCTGCAATTCAAGGATGGATGAGGAAGGAAGCAAAAAAAATGACTAGCACAACCAGGTTTAAAGGACAAACAAAATTACCAATCTTGCTAAATTTAAATATATATAGATAATTATAAGTCTTCATTGTAAGGAACTAACAATTTATATGGACCATTTAAGAGGACATTGCTCCCTTAATTACCAATCACACAAATTACAGCCATCAACAAATGAGGATTGCAGTCTTTGTATGAAAAAGGTAGAAATCTCTGAAAATTTATTGCGTGAATGCGATGCAATTCCTTTTAAAAGACTACACATATTTGGCAGAACATACCTAACACAAACAGAAAATATTTCTCCACAGACTATCATCATAGTTTATTAAAGAACTTAATATTTAAGGTTATTTCTCAGAAAAAACGAAGACTAATCATAATAAACCCGAAATGAGAGAGACGGGTGGGATTCTGGCCCTTAGTTTAATAACAAAATGGTAAGTATGGAAAAAAGAAAGGTAACAAAATTATAAACACAAATTGAAATAAATTAAACTAAGGAATAAATAGAACAGATTTT
Organism: Hermatobates lingyangjiaoensis; assembly: GCA_026182355.1. Lineage (NCBI taxonomy): Eukaryota > Metazoa > Arthropoda > Insecta > Hemiptera > Hermatobatidae > Hermatobates > Hermatobates lingyangjiaoensis. The sequence continues at coordinate 6,452,921 of JAPFBL010001617.1, forward strand.
AAATTAAAAAGTATACAAATATAAAATACATATAAAAACATAAATGCATTTGCAGGCATGTCCAAATAAAAGAACATCATTATTAATATTAGATATAAAAATATAAATATACGAATGAATAAAAATTAAAATAACCTAAGTTAGTCTTTTATATTAAAAACCAAGTGCACGATCCGTATTGAACAGCCATGTATTTCCCTTTGATCCTCAAAGAGTAGATATCCTTCCAATATTTATATATAAAACAAGATAAAAAAGATAATATGAAATAATAATGAAGACAACGATTAGTATGAAAATAAAAATAAAAAAGTAAAAACAATGAGAATCAATAATTTAATTATACATATATGTTTTATTAAAAATTATGCCAATTTTAACTTTTGTTCTTTTCCGAGTTAATTTTTCAAGTTTTCTCACTATGGATTTCCACCTTTCTGGTAAAATATAAAGTAATTCACCAAAAGATTTATTCTTGACTTCCATTTTATTCACTAACAAGTTTTAACCATAACAAACAAATTAACATTACATACAAATTATATACGACGTTTCGGTCAGCTCTGACCATCTTCAGGCACTAATAACTAAATCATAACAGAACTCAAATACAAAAATAAGAACTATCTAAATTATTAACACAATTATTAACATCCTAACAGAATAAGAAATATTTACATGAATTGAGTGGGATTTTCAAAACTGTTAAAATGAAGGTATTGCTGAGAGTTAGTGGATTTTATGTGGATAGAAGTGGAAAATGAACCATTATTAAGGGTGACATCAACATCTAAGAAAGAAAGGGAACTGCTGGATACCTGATGGGTGAAGGAAACAGTGGAGGAAAAATTCTAGAAGGACTCTAAGAAAAGGTCTAGCTCATGTTTACCATGGGGCCAGATGAGAAAATGCCGTCAATGTAACGGGTGTAGAAAACAGGGAGAAATTGACGACTGGAAAGACTGCTCTAATTTGGATATAAAAAGGTTGGCAAATGAAGGGGTCATAATAGTGCCAATCGCGGTGCCTCTGGTTTGGATATACAAACTACCATCAAACCGAAAGACATTACATCTCAGGACAAAAAGGGCCAGTATTGTGAGCACAAATTGCATGTAGTTCATATATTTATGCATCATGATTATAAATTTAATGATGTTTCAATATAATTAATTTTTACCACATCAATAAAAAAATAATTAATGACAATTTAGATACACTGCATACAGAAAAGGGTCAATTAACTGACAGCACGCCATTCTACCAGTGGAAGAGTCAATATTATGAATTAAATACGTAAACATATATCTAACATTAATAATACCTTCCAGCTTCTCTCAGTAATACGTTGAAGAGGTACATAAATAGGAGGATGATACGATAAAATAAGATCAGTTTTCTCAGTCTTAGCCTCTTCTAATACTGGCTCAGTCAAATCATTTGTCAACATAACTTTAGTAATTATTTTAGTATTCAAGGTCCCAACTAACAGTCCTACATTATCCCAACTTTCAGCAAGTTTAGGGTCTGCAAATTTTTCCAGCTCATTAACTATAGTCTGCAATTTGATTCCTTCTGCTGAATTGCTTTCCATTGAACAATTCCTACACTGACTGAATGATAATAGGGAAATGTCTGGATGGTGTTTACTGAAATGCAGCAATCTGAAACTACCCTGAAACACAATTTACCAATGCATACAAAAATAGTAAACAGCAGAAAAGAGATATCAAATAATTAATTTGATCATTTAAAGCATACTGAAACACACATACCCTGTGAGAGAGAGAGAGTCAGAGAAATGACTCTTAACTTTATTTAATAATAATTTAACTTCATTAAACTCAGACAATGTTTAAAAATATAAAAAACAAAGTTAATATAAGATAAAAGAATATAGTTGTATAGTTATTCGCCTCAAATAACCTGTTATTTAATAAAGGTAGATTGATACCAGAGAGGAGTATGAGTTCTCCATTAAATAAAGCTAGAGACTCAAATCTCAAATGTTTGTGATATCTCATCATTTGTAAATATAAATTTTTATTATACATAACATAAAACAGATCCGGAATTCATTAAGTTAATGGGCTAAGTTCATAAAAAATAATAATGCATTAAATTAGGATGAATTAGTAATATGAAAGAAACTTGAAAAAGTATATTAATAGCGAAAAGTGTATTTGGTAAAAAAAAATTTTTATTAACAATTTAGTGAATTATGTTTACGTCTATTTCAAGATATAATATTGAATAAATTACATTGCTATATCATGAACAACATACATATTTGATAAAAAAATCCTATTTGGTTCAATAAATGAAAAAGTAGCAATTACAATTTTAGTATTAAATGAAATAAATGAACAAAAATTTACCTTTAACGATAAAATGAAAACTATACCAAATCTTTAATCAACACAGTTGAATTGTAAAATTATCCCAAAACACTATATTTTTTTTATCCAGAAGTAAAAATATTATACAATAACTGAGATATCAATGTTTTGCAATAAATTACATTAATTAATTTACTATCAATATAATTAATAATTCACAATATCAAATATTACCATAATTTACTCCACAATAATAAGTACAAACAGCCTACAAATTTCAGTATTTCTATTTCATTTACAAACACCTTACAGCATAAAAAACCAAATTTCTTACAATAATCAATTTCTATTTCACAAAACAATAAAAATATGTCAATTTAAAGTCCAAATTTTAACTAATGAATCATCTCCACATGATGACAGTAATTTACTATCATTGGGATTCCAGCAAACACTATTTACATCTTGGTCATGTGCACTGTACTTTACACAAAGTAATTCAAAGAATGGTTCATTTTTAGTAGAATGAGGACTTTCACTAAATATATGGATACAATTATCTGCACATGCTGTTGCTATAAGACCAGTTTCTTTATTCCAAGACACATCATAAATTGCTCCAGAATGATAACCAGATAGAGTACAGACACATTTCCAACTTGGATCACCATCACTAGTAGATATTCCTTCCGGATTCAATGGTAAATACTCTTGCCATATTCTGACTGTGCGATCATCACTACAGCTTGCAATCCGGGATCCGGTTGCATCAAATGCAATTGACCATACTGTGGATTCATGAGATTTAAGAGCAGCAAAATTCGTCCATTCACCATCTACTGGATCTATTTTAAACATCTTAATTGAATTGTCGTAACTGGTTGAAACAACGACATCCAAGTAAGGATGCCAAATAACTTTTTTAACATCTTGGGAATGAGCTTTCAAGACAGCAGCACATTCATATTCATCACTGTCAACTTCCCATATCCACACCGACTTATCTCTACTACAAGTAGACAAAAATCGACCAGAGGACGACCACGAAACTGATTTAACTTCATTTTCATGTCCTTCGAGAGTGGCACTGCATTCATAATTTCCAGCATTGTTTTCCCAAATTGCCGTTGTTCCATCAAAGCTAGCTGAAGCCAGTAAGCTTCCACAGGGTGACCAAGATACTTCTCGAATAGATTTCTCATGACCTTCCTGTAAAATTGCTTTATTCTTCCAATGACTTCCAGTTTTATTCCACAAATAAATATTTTTATCTTCACCACAGGACGCTAGAACTGACCCAGATGGATGCCATTTGACATTCCACACTCTACCAGAATGTCCAGATAAAGAATCCACCAAATTTAAAGCCATACTGAAACACACATACTCTGAGAGAAAGAGAGAGAGTCAGAGAATGACTCTTAACAAAACTATTAATTGTATTAAAAAAACAAACATATTAAGCAAAATTATTCGTGTAAAAGTAAAAATTCTGAAGAAAACTAAGTTCACTTGAACAAGAGCTTTGGTTTTATATCATGTTGACCTTCTAATTAAACTATGACATACTTACTGTTGATTGTTATATATAGTACAAAAGATCTCCACAATAAACATCAAAATAACAGTACAAAGAATAAAAAAACTCGGAAGTTAACAGACAATAACACTTTATTTCATAGTCCCAGAATAAAACATAGTTCCATCGTCTTATTAAGAATTAAGAGTTCCTTGATTATATACAAATATTTTAATATTGGCACTACTTCAGTGAAAAATATATACTCCATATTAACATCAAATACCCTATTCCTTATTAAACTTGGACGAATATTTGTTAGGAACTTGCTTTCAATTCATTAACTATGTTATACTGGTGTATAATGTACATTCAAAAGATACATCCACGGAAAACTCAAGAATGGAGTAAGAATTAACATAGTTGACTATTAAATGGGAAAAAGAAATACGCTATGAAGTATAGTAATAAGCAGTTCAATAAATTAACTTTATTCTTTTTAAAATAGTTTAAAAACGCTTATTTTTATTTTAAGAAACTTTTCAGTAAACTGTTCATAAAAAAAAACAATCAATGAAAAATAAAAAAAGCAATAAAACTGTACTAAGAAACTTATGTACTGTTAAAATGAAAAACAATCAATCATCAAATAATTTACACACAACAATTTTTATCGCTGTCAGTGCATTTTAACTAGGCCCAGTTTTAGCTGGAAAAGGATTTATCCTATCCTCATTTTAACGAAAATGGTAACATGCAAAAGCAGTTAAACAAGTTTTCATCATATGAATAACTTGATAAATTTTTCTTGACATTCTTCTTCTCCTCTTCAATTTTTTCAACACATTTATGACTTTATATTAAATAACCAAGATAAGCTGGCTATTAAGTGTTGTTTTTCTTCTAATAATTTTTGGTTGTAGCATATAATTGTCTTGTATGTTGGTATGTTATATATACCAACTCCGTCTTGTATGTTATCAATAGTATTGAAATACATTTACTATTCTAAATTTCACTTCAAAATAAAAACAGGAGATATTTCAGCAACAGTTTTTCCGGTTTTTTTTCTCCTCTAACTTTGCTAATAATTGTAGGCGTTATCGCTGAATTTGTTTCAATTCAGTCAAAACATCCTGATTTCTGGTGAACAATTCAAAGAACCTTTCGACAATTTTCGTGGCAAAAATTGGAACGGTCCAAATTAGGAACGTTATGGCAGTCGACTCAAGAAAACAAACCAAGATTTAATTCCTAGAGATAAAGTAAGCTGAGAAAAATATAGCTTCGCAAATAGTATTAAGTCATTGAAACCTAATCGAATTTTCAAAACATGTTTACCACAATGCTGCTCATTCACATATCCCCATAAATATTTTAGTTTAAATAATTTACTAAAGATCATAGTGCATACTAACAGTAAACTTTTTTTAAGACGGAAGTATTTTAATTGAGAACCACACTTTTTAGAAGGATGGTATATTTTCCATACACACTAAAAAGCGATAGTTTAAATAAAGCTTACAGTCTGTTACAATTTTAAAATTACACTGGCATGAAAGATTAGTTTGTTAATAAAAATAATTCAGACTCACCTTCAATAACTGGAATAAATTCGAAGTTCCGCGGATTACCATTACAACCTGCGCAGAACCTTCTACAACAGCTATCCGTGCTGTTAAGTAGTGTAAAAAAATGTTCACCTGCAATAAAAAAAATAACTCCTGAGTTTGTTAATAATTTAATCATTTTAAAAGATCCAACAGCTTAATAACAAGAAACTGCATTCTCTCTGAAAAACCATGATAGTGCTAAGCAGGGCTGTGGAGTCGGACCTATTATGGCCGACTCCGACTCCAGCTCATCTTTTTATTATTAAAAAACAGATGACAGGTGGCTAATAATAAGAATTAGTACTTTGTAGCTTTGGTGCAGCTCTAAACCAGACATAGCATCCATAGGTCATAGCCGAACGAACAACCTCATTATAGACAAGGTCCTTGACTGAGTCGACCACCAGGAATGAAAGACTAATAAACATCTTCTATTTAAACATTTATATTATGTCTAAATACCACATTAAATAACGAAGAAGTTTGATATTATATTTACTTATGACAAAGTAAACACTGAACAAGCAAGACTATATATTTTGTATTAAACTAGACATTTTGTGTTCTACCATCAAATATCCAATGTCCTTCTTCGGAAGAAAAAATTCTACTTGGACTAATTAATCATGTTTTATCATTTTATCTCATTTTCATGTACACAAGTAATAACTAGGTGAGGAGTCGGAGTCGGTTGATTTCTTTCGACTCCGACTCCGACTCCTCCAGGTCGAAAATATGCCCGACTCCGACTCCACAGCCCTGGTGCTAAGTCTAAGGGAACTCCTTACGTCACATATTCTGGCAACTTAAACGGCATAGAATACTAATGAGTAGTTTAGTATGCACTAAACTCTTTGGAAAAGTTTGGGGTTACAAAGAATGACACATGATGAGATATATAATAGCTCATAGTCAGGGTAATTGACCATCATGTTGTGCCCCTCTTTTACAAGTCTTCGTTTTACAAGGATTCTTTTTCCTTCAGAAACTTTACTATGTCGACAAAGTAGTGTCGTTCTATCGGGTGACTCCCATTGAGGAGTTTAATTAACTTTACAAGTTAACTTGTAAACTCATCTCCAGTAAAATATCAAATGAAATTTATTAGCAAAACAACTTTTTGATCCAGTTGGTTAACCTTGCTGGAGAAAATGCTGACCATTTTGTAAAAAGTGTTTTATGAATGGAAAAAATAAATAAACAGTCTTTAAATTAATGAAACAGTTGAATTGGGCCCAACATCACGTCAAATTTTTCAAAGTGACAGTCAATGTTAGCATAAGCTTAGAATTTCTTCCTTCTACCTTTTGTCCGCTGCGAAATTTGACTATTCAAACAAACATCCACCCTCTTGTTCCGAATTTTCAAAGCATCACACAGTTTTTAACGACTATCTTCTGAAACCACTTAAACACAAATTTAAAAGCTTTCAGAGAGCAATGCAATTTGTTTCTGAAAGTTGCTGTGGATTTAACTCCAGCATATGTCAGAAAGGTAGTCCATCTCTACTAGAAACTGAGAAAAATACTTAAAAACATTCTAAAGTCCCAAAAAAGTAAACCGCATACTCTGCACAGATTGAGAGAGTGTTAAGATTAAGTTAATAATATTTATTTAAACTCTTAAATATACTCCAGTCATTGTAGAAGTACTGATGATACATTATTATGTCCAAATATCCTCTTTAGAAATTTTTTAAATATTTTCTTTATGTTAACATTTTTCCTCCCAGTTTACTGAAAATAAGCTCTAAATGACTCCTCGTTTATACGTTTTACTTTATACAAGTAAAGCATACTGATCATGAAAAAATTCGATCTGTAAATGTTGATGGATTATCATGTTTTGACGTCCCAGAAGTTTTCGATGGTGTATGAGTGTTTGTGAGTAAGTCCTTTTATGACGTTTTTTCGATGATGGCTCTGTGTTTGTGGGTGAGTGGAGTATCTAAAAGTTGTAGGCACGCTGCAGTCTGCAATCTTTTATGGATCATATTAATATTTTAAACAAAAATTGTCCTCATAGTGTAATGTGCTCTATTGTTTGGGAGCAATTATGCATGATGGCAGTCACTTTTTTTGTCAACATGTGTTTTTAGACGACTTTTTTTCTCCTAAACTACTAACTCTAGAGTCTTGAAATTTTTGCATTATCATGGAAGCTACAAAATCAATAGTTAAACAATTCTTTGATCTTTAAAACTACTGAATGATTTTTTTTTAATAAAATCTAAGGAGTGAGGAGGACACAAGCAATATCGTTTGACGGATCAAAATAAAATTATACCAAAATAAAGCATTATGTGGGGATGAGTTAAGGTAATTTTTTTTTTTAAATTACATTAACCAAAGGGGCGTTTATGGTACATTTTATGTTTTTAGAAAATGTTTTTTGACGCTAAACCGCTCATTAAAGAACAATGAAATTTTGCAGAAAAATTGAACAGAAATTAGTAATTTATAAAAAAAAATTGTAATTACCGCAAATAGTAATAAAAGCTATAAAAACTGAATATTCATAATACACTAATGGATCACCTGATATGCTTGTCGTATTTGTTTAGATTGTTTATATTGATTTAAACATTTTTTAAGTGAATCGATTAAAATAAAATTGATATTCAGAGGTTTAATGAAAACATTAGAAATGATTTAATGACTTAATATGAGATGTAAGAAAAATAAAATTCTTACATGTAAAAAGTCAACACCAAACAAAGAAAATTTTTGATGCTATTCAAGGTATGATAGATTTGTCCAACAAAATGTTCTGATCAATCTATATGTTACACCCTTGAACGAAACTTAATATCAGATATAGATTTTCTTTAGTTTATGAATCATAATTTCTTTGGGTAATATTGAAGTATGAGGAATAGACAGACTCCTTCGTTCTATATAACAAAATGGCGTGTACACAAAAGTTGAGTGCAGGCCAGAATTTTTCTTTCCTATGCGCACATAACGAATGATTTCTCCTATTGGATCTACGAATGAGACCAGAACAGTATTTTGAACTATTGACTCTGGAATACCCTTTCTACTCGGACACCACTCAATACATAATAATTAACAACTAAAAGACCACAGGATTTTAAGAAAATCACTTGGACAGATTTTTCAACAAATCAACAAAAATGTGTTTTTATTTTATAAAGTACTCGCTATGAAAATGCAATAGTGGCACGAAGCTTACTGTTCTATTTCAAGACTAAGAGGAACTTGGCAGTTTTGTTAATGTCAAATGTTTACAAATAATTATAAAAAGATCTATAAAAAGTACTTATTTCCTTTCTGCTTATATAAATAGAAATAAAATCGATTTAATTTTTGTTCAGTAGCCTTATACTGTAAATAGCAAGATTGCGGTTTCCTATTTTAAAATTGAAGTATTTAACAAGGGAGAAGGAAAGAAGAGAATAGCGGTTTTGGTAGCAAACTAATCTCTGAATGTAATTTTTACAATAAATTCATCATTCTTATACTCCTGTTAGATTTTATCCAAACAGATAAATTTTATTCATGGGTAATAACTGTAAATCAACCAGTTGGTTTGACACTGGTGCGAAACAGAGAGGTGAAGTTTTGAAGGAATTTCTGGTATCCAGTACATTGTATTCACTGAATAAGATGTTGGCCAATTTGCCTTTATAACAACTGACAGTAGTATCTCACCATGGTAACTGGTACCATGTTGCCGAATGTGTCTGAGTAGAGAGTTGTTTTTTCCTGGGAGTTCGAGCCGATTCACTCACTCTTTTAATAAGAATCATCTACCTGTTATACTATATATTTAAGACAAAGGGGTAGTAATGGAGTGATTATGCGCTTCTAGCAATCAACTCCGACTTTTGGCCTTCGCGAGGTTACCCTGTTAACCTGCTATATGCAGGGACAAATGAAAGAGGAGGAGAAGGTGACCAGGGGCTGGGCCTGACCACCTTCGTTTCACATCTTTCCAACTTCCCAAATCCTCTCCTCTTATCTCAGCCCCAATCCAAGGCGTTATGCGATCTGTGCTGAAGGATGGATGATACAGGGATTACTGTATTACGAACGGAGCTTCAAGGATACCAGGCAATCCCCTTGAGTAAATAGCCTTACTCCGGTATGCGGTGCTCTACCGGAGCGGACAAAATACCAACGACAGAGCTTCAGGGATTTTCCGCTGTATGATACTAAGAAGAAAGAAATCTGGATACCATCCTCCGGAAGCGCAGGGGGTCTAAAAATGCTAACTAGTGTGAGCCAACCTCCCACAAGTGTACCTAAGGACCCGAAGAAGGAGAAATGAAGTCACTTTCTCCTGAAACATAGGAAGGCTGAATGGACATTATCAATGATGGTTTGTGCAGATTCTGCAAAGAAGAGGAAGAAACACAATTGCACCTGCTGGCTGACTGTCAGCTAACTTTGCTGCACAGAGGCAGGTGCTTCGGGACATTCAACAAAACTATGGAAAAACTTTTACCACTGGACCCAGCAAAAGTGCTGAGCTTCTTGGAGGCGTTGAAACCAACTGCTATGGTACTTTAGTACAGAAGGGGGAAGTACAATAGTTTTTAAGACGCAGTGCTATAGTCACCCTCTAATAATAATAATAATAATAGTAATAATAATAAATGTAAGACAAAGGATACAGAGTGGGAAAACTTTCAGTCACATTTAATGATTAATTTAAATCAATCTTTGTTAATAGAACAATTCAATGGTTGCACAGGGATCATCGATCTTAAACTGAAAAATGTAGAAAATGTTAAGCTTTTGAATATCTTTTGGAGATATTCCCCAGTACAATATTGCTATCATGTCGTGAGTCAATATTCATAAAGAAACTTTACCATTCAGTAAATCCACCAATTACCTTACTGTAAATTGGTGGAATCAAGAACTGGATGCATTGCACATAAAGACCAACGTTTATTGATGGCAATATCGGAGGACACATAATAATCTAATTCTTAGGAGAGAGTAAACGTTAGGTTTTATGAGATTAAAAATCAATATAAACAAAAGCTTATGGTCTCTACATTAGAATCACGGGAGCAATTTTGCAATAACACCTGAGCAAGGAGTCCTTGGAATGTTGCACATAAAATAACTGCCGGGAAGGTTTTTCGTTGAACGTGTATTTGGACTCTAAAGAAACCTGATGGCACATTCACCGGAAATTTGAGTGAAGCTGTGGACTTACTGTTGGAAAAGTTTGTACCTCAAGACAGAATTCATGAGCTCAACTTCGTACAACGCCCAAATTAGAGTTGATATGAAGAATGAAATCAATACTAAAGGATGATATTTGTTTTCCATAATGAAGAAGTTAAACCTGCTCTTGAAACCTTTAAAACAAATAAATCACCTGGCTGAGATGGCATGACTAAGGTTATTTTACTTGCTATTTTTACACAATGACTACCATTTACGAGAATCTGAAACGAAGTAATTTCCATCAATCTGAAAGAGGTTGAACGTTATTTTGATTAATAAACTTGGAATGAAAGACAAAGATGATACTTTGCATTTTCATCCGATTAGCCTTCTACCGATAGCTGGAAAAATTATTTACATCACGTATTTTGCATAACTTGGATTTAAGGAGTTTATGTTCTGGAGCTCAGTTTGGTTTTAGACCTCAGACTAGCACGATGGAATCTCTTAGGACACTATCAGAGTTTATTGAGTGTTAAGTGGCATGTGATAATGGTTTCATTGGAAGTTAATGGTGCTTTTTGTTGAAGGACTACGGTTATTTTTGTCCGGTTAACTAGAGCTTTTTTGGCGCACTGCTGTTTACGTTGACAATACTGAGTACCACCGGTATTATTGGCAGTCAACCTGTTGTCCTCGCACTTGACGTTTATTGTTTTTATCATGCATTTCCTATCTTAAATAAAAAACCTGAATTTGTTCAAACGGTGTGGTTTTGTAACGTATATAGCTCAAAATTCAACACTTTTGATGTGACAGAGTGGCTAAGTACCTTGGGCAGCCTTAGGGGTTTCAAATTGTCAAGAAATTTGTACTGGTTCGCAAGAAGTTATTTATGTAACTCGACTACCACTATAAGTTTCAACACTTGTAAAACCACTATAGGATGCCCCCCACGGTTCGTGTGGTGGCCCTTACTTTTGCTGATGATTTCCTGTTGCTGGTGGCAAGTGAATCAGTGGTAGGTCAGAAGACGAGTGTTAGTCCTTGTAACAAATAAGCTTAATAACTGCTTGGTCTGAAAAGTATGAAACCTTATAATTAAGACAAATCAAAGGTCTTTCATTTATATAAAGAGCATAAGAGATTTCCATGCATCTTTGACGCCGTAAATAAAAGTGGGTCATCAGACTAAAGTATTTAGCACTGATATTTGAAAGAAGGGTAGTATGGGATCTGCATATTAAACAAGCTGTGACAAGATTTCATCAAGGGTCTATTGGTATTTGCCATTAAACATAATTTATTAAGGCAATTTTGCATGCAGCATCAGTTGGGCTAAAAGCCATAAAAGATGAAATCCAATAGGAAAGACTGTAGGAAGTTCAAAAGTTGTTTACATGGTTGATCAAAGAGTATCGAACAATTGCATTTGATGCTGTTAGTATAATTGCAGGAATGCCTCACATTGTTATACAACCTATCTATATAAATAAAAAGAAAGGTTTTGTATGTACATTGCTTAGAACTGACTCATTTCAAGTTATATTTACGTTTCATACATTAGAGTAACCGAATCCACCCTTGGAAAAATTTCTCTCTGTCCGTAAAATTTTGTCAAGTAAACTCAGCTACCATAAGACATAGCAAGCTAAAACTTTGACAGTAGATTTGCGTATGTCTAACTTAAAATATAAGCTTTGAATGGATTAAAAATTCAACGTACAAGCGAAGTTACGGACTTTTAAGCACAAAACTTGTCACAAGTAAACTCAGTCACTTTTGAATTATACATGTACACAATTTTGAAAATATACTCGTACATGTATAGCAAGTAGGTATTGATAGTTGACTTCAATTTCATTTAAGCTCCCAGGAAGAGATAATTGACAAGGTGTTTCCCGGAGTTCACGATCTGCCATCTATTCAGAATAACTGACCTTGTGAACGAGCAATTCTCACTCCTACAAATGAGCAGGCAGGAAAAATCAATAAACAAGTTCCTGCACTATATCAAGCTGAGGAAAGAACTTACAAGTCAGTAAACAGAGATTAGTGACGAGCAAGCAGTTCATTATCCAACTGAATTTCTTGACTATGCGACTGCTCCTGGACTGCCTGCACATGACTTAAAACTTAAAGTAGGGGCACCAATCCTGCTGTTACGAAACTTGAGTGCCCCAAAAATGTGCAATGGGACACGACTCCGAATTCGTGCTTTGCACAGATACGTCATAGAGGCTGATATCATGACTGGGTGTGGTACTGAGGAGTCAGTGTTTATACCACGCATACCATTGATACTTACCAACTGTCCCTTTCAATTCAAACGGTTGCAACTTCCCGTCAGCGTCCGTTTCGCAATGACGGTAAATAAGTTGCATGGCTAAACTCTGTCTACGGCAGAAATTGGAGTGAGACCAAGCGTTTCTCACATGATCAACTAACTGTATGTTGCTTGCTTAAGAGTCAGAGGCTCCAACTCTGTTCTTCAATGCACCTGAAGAACCGACAGCTAATGTGGTGTATAAGATGCACTTACTTAACACTACAAATAACTTATTAATTCAGTCTTTTCTATTCTATAATTTTTCTTATATTTTGAAATACCACGTATCATCATTGAATTTTTGTAAAATATCCGTCAAAGAAGGGCACGTCTGCTAGTTTATTTATAAGACGAAAGAACTTAGTCTTATTCCAAGAATTAAGCGTTCTAGGAGGGAGAGATCGATAGAACTGAAGTTAATAGATCATTACACTATTTCCTTTTGTCCCATCCAGATGCATCAATATTATCAAGGAAGAGTCGGTAGAGTTTTAGATCTTTACAAATGGATCAAGGATGGTGATAATGTTGGATGTACCTTCGTAATGTAAGGGATTGTTTCCTCTCTAAATTTATGATATGAAGGAGGAAGTGAGGTTAGGGTCCTCAAACGAGATATATCATGGGCCACTTCCACAGAAGAGGTAATACTTACTCCAAGAAACACATTTCGTTTCATGGTTAATCGGCAAAGGTCAGTTAAGAAATACTTCAGAGGGTCGGATACTGAGAAACAACTGATTTCTGAAGAGACTGTGAAATGAAGGGTACTGCATTTTTTTTACTGTTTTACAGACAATCAGTTAGCAGATCCCACTTTAACGCAGCAGGTGAAGCTGGATCTTCTCGACTCTTCTGTATTTCACTTAAGAAATTTCCATATTATAAAACTATATCAGACTGACTAGTGTTGGGCAGGTTATATGCTTGATGGTTGAAGGATTCCCAGGGTGATCTATATTCCCAATTTCGGGAATAGTGACTACATTGACCTCAAGTCCTTCAGACCAATTAGCATTACATTCTACCTGCTAAATGTACTAGAAAAATTGACAGGTATACAACTAGAAAGCTGATAGGTATATAATGGACTGAAAGATTTTTCGACCATTGCCAGCTTGTCAACATTCTTATATGAAGAAAAGTCTACTAAGTATTGCACACTTTCGTCAGGGAGGTATAAAAGGCCCTTCGCATCAAAAATAAGGCACTATACTTAATTATGACGTAGAAGGGGCTTGTCACAGAATGTTTTTTAGAAATGGTTAGTGATTCCATGTAGACAACTTCAATATACTAGTTAAGCGTAGGAGTGTTTGGTTAATATTTAATCACAAGGAAATTGATCTTATACTCTTCACATAGGAGTCAAAGGATTTTAAAGCTCTAAAATTACTTGGAAAGGTATTAAATCTCCAGCAAATTACATATTTAATAGTTATATGACATAAGAAACCACACTCTTAAGGCTCCAATATTGCATGGGTTACAACTAGGGTTCGACCACCGCCTGACTAGCTCAGCAACTAGTGAGGCGATTAGAAGCAAACCAAGCTCTAGAGGTGCTGTTGGATCTGCCAAATCTATCTGATATTGTTAACTTTTATTCACGGATTGTGGTGCATGGGAAAAGGTTAACAGTAAAGGTCATACTTAAATTGAGGTGGTAGTGAAGAAAGATATAAATATTCTGGAGGCGGGGGGGGGGGGGGGGGGTGTGCTCAGACACAATAAATGACTAACATTAGATAGAAACTTCGACATATTACATCCTAATAGGAAGCACTGGGAGAACAGCGATATTTCCCTCCAAACTTATTATATTTTTGAATGAAAAATTTGTATATATTTGGTTGGTTTACAAGTAACAGTTTTGCAGGCAGAAGCATTTTAATGAGGGCCATCCCGCAGGTGTGGTGTGGAACAAGTCAGGGATTTGGTAGTCAAGCATCGATTACAATAATAATGATTTCTGACACCATCGTCAGTTCTGGTACAGGAATATTGGGAGGTAGTAACCAAACTTGATTGCAGTAAGATCTTGAGATTTACATGGGTTTCAGAGATAGAGATGAGATTTACAAGTGGAAAGAGCGTAACCAATTTCTACTAGAGAACCAGTCATCTTATTAATGTTTGACTGCAGGGGAAACTTATAGAAAGAAACAGAACTCTTGAAACAGATAGTCAACATGTTTATTACAAGTCTCAATAATAGAAAAAAAAGGGTTGTCCCAGTAGGGTTAAACTCAAAAATTGCATAGGGTTGGTAAAAATGGCTTATTACCCTCTTTGTAAGAGCTATGACCATCCTCCCATTTCACCACAACTGCTAATAGAGAATTATATGATTTTATGATTATCAATTGGAATAGATAAATCACATGATTTATTAATGTTATAAACATAGGTATAAGTTACGTATGTAACACGAGATAAACATTCAAAATGATACAGGCCCAAATGAGAATTTGATGAATGGTTGAAATTCAAATATTATAGTGAAAGATAAAGGCAAAACGAAAATAATAATTTGAACAAACAGTAGGTACAGTTGATAGATACGAAAAAATAAAAATGCGAAAATAAGAATGCTTCCCTCCAATATTGAGTATAATGAAAATCAAATGCGAACAATAAGCTATTAAACCTGGAACATGCAAAAATTGATATGTACAGCTGAATACATTGAGAGAAAAAAATAAGCTTCATGATTATCATGTTGTATCCCTTAACACTTTTATTCCATTTAATGAATTAATCAATACTGCAACGAGGGTTACTAATCATATTTTTAGTTATTATCGTTAGATGTCAATTTTTTTAAGAGCCATAACAATAATTACATTTTTGTTATAATTGACAAAATAGAGATAGCTAATTAAAATAAATAATTAAATTGATTGGATTAGGTTTGATAATACTTTACTTACAGATAGTAATGTTCAGTGTAGACCATTCCAGATTTTTTTCCTGTCACCTGGTTTATTAATTCTAATCTTTTCTGATAAAACAGCGTCAGTGAGTAAAATTGATAACTCAATAAAATTATTTCTTTTAGACTAACATTATGGTCTATACCGCATTCACACTCTCATCCTTGTTGTAATATTACACTGAAAGCAACTTTCTCATTTACTAAGCGCAATTGAAGAGGGCTATATAAGAACAAAGAAAAGAAGAAAAAACCATTTAGAAGTATGCTAAAGTGAAGAACCATACTGAAATATATACATATATCCTTTTTTGTCATCTACAGGCTAAGATTAAATATAAACGAACTTGTATATTTTAAAAGTTTTATTTATACAATATTTTGGGGTATACATTTTAGAAATTCCTGCAACAAATACAAAAATTAATTAAAACATGTATATTGACAATGTACAACATTAAGTATAAAATAAATGCTTACTTCGGAAGAATTTTATCTGCCTTAGCTAGCCTATTGATACAGTCATCTGATTCACCCTGAAAACAAAACAAAACAAAAGTTTACTTCACTTAAATTAATACATATTTATCTCCGAAGGATTCATAAAATGGTTGTTTGATTAGTTAACAATGAAATTTGATGCAGGAAATAAATTTTACTCACAAAAAACCTCGACCCAAACCTTGATGAAACTAAAGAAATACTATATACATATATTACTCCAAGCCATTTATCCAATACGCAATGTCTAACCTCTTACAAATTTCGTAAAAATTACAAGAGGTACTATAATACTTGACATACCTTATGAAATAAATAAATATGGTTAATGTATTATTACCTATCTATTGGTACAAGCATTCATAAAACGTAATTACTCTTAAGTAAGTACTCTTACTGTAAGTTTGAAGTAATTTGAAAATCAACTTTTCAATCATAAAGTCAGTGCCATAACTAAATGATCAATGATTTAAGTTTGTTATTCCCATGGTCAGTAAATACAGGCTTCCGTAAGTACAGTTAATTTGCAAGTACTATGATTTCTATGCCAGCATATAGTTAATTTCTCGAAGCATTGAACCAGCTTCAGATAATATCAACAATAGGGGAATACACTAAAATTACAAGATACGGTAAAAATCTAACCAAATGTCTTTACTCAGAATACCTATCAATAAAATACTCTATTACTTCAAAATGATACAAAGAATGGAGGCTTCACATGTGCGGAATTATGATTTCAAGAACACTAAAAACAAAACCACTGGTTTATTACAACATAATGAAGGTCTTTGACAATAGGATATATTACCATTCTACGTATGCTGCCACATATTGCATACAACTGGTAGTTTTCAGTAGCTTTTCCTGTATCAGGGTCCACATTCGCAATGTTTAACTGAATAGATGCATGATCTTTAGCATGAATAATCCTGTTACTCGCAGAGCTTGAATAAATTAACAACCATCAATATTAGGAAGGTTGGTTAGAAAACAGAAAAAGAAAAAATTAGAAAAATACACACCACTTCCTAGGACAATATAAATCCACAAATTCTCCTGCTTCGTTCTGCATATTACTTACTATCAAATTGGAAGCGAGGTGTACAGCAAAGAAATTTTATTACAAATTAACGAACCTTATACACACACGTGCCTACACAGTATACGAACAGGAAAGTGGTGGTGCCACAGGTAAGCCGGTTATTTAACCAAGCGAAATTACACTAAACATGATACAAATATTAAAAAAGGGAGCATAAGTACTTTCAGTTTTCTCCCAAAATGTTTGAACCATACTTTAAGTCTTGGGATAAATGTAAGTTGTTATTTAGTGTCTAAACTGTGTTATAGGCTTATAATATTCATACAAATAGTCAAAATACTCAAAAAATGAACATTTGAAGTGAAATTGATTTCGTAATTTTCATCCTTAATATTCTTTAATGATATTTTTACTATCTTGACGAGCTATGGACATAAAATATATGTAGACGAAGAAGGGCTTTTAGTAATTATTATTGTTTTAATTAGAGCAAAACTGGCATTACAAAGGTGATTACCAGCAATTAGTTCATAAATATGTATTAAAAAAAAAATATTTTGCTGGCTCAAATTTTTTTAAATTCCTTTAAATTTATGTCATTATTACATCTCTTTCCTTTTGTATTTTAGAATTATTTCTTGAAACCTGATTATTCACTTTAAGATTTCCGGTAGACTAAAACATAATAACTTTTATTTGTTATGTCTTTCTTTGGAGGTAATCAGATTAAAGGCCCACGTTCAGTAGTCTTATTACTAACCAAGTTTGTAACATAGTAGATTTGACTAGAGCAGTAATTGCATTTTCAGAAAGGTTTGCAGCTCGGGGAAACATGATCAATTCAGCAAGAAATAAAACCAACTGGAATAGCTACAGGTACTCCTGCACAAAATATTTTATTCTAATGTTCATGTTTCGGAAAAATGACTATTGTTTATATGGATAAGGGAATGGCATTTCCCTTATAGATTTTATTTAGTGTGCAAGAAGTTTTAATTTGAATACTGGGACATAAACAATGAAACGTAACCCTTTCATATTGCAATAAACTCTACCGCACATCCATGTAAGAGGCATGAAAATTAAATTAACACTCATTTTATTTATTTTTTCAGGAGAGAAGTTTTTCCTATGAAGCAGGAAATTTGATTAGAGTTTAATTAATTAATGAACAGTAAACTAATTTTATTACATGATAGAAAGAAACATATATTATTTTAAAGCACTTATATTCAAAATAAAATTGGTTTACTATAGATTAATGGAGTGCATTGGTATCAAAAATTATATCTCCATTGTTTAAATATTTTGACTAATGTATTTTTTTTTAAGGGTTGAAGGATCAACTTCGTCATTAAGCATGACACCTACGAAATTTCAAGAAAATCCTAGCTTGGATTATGAAATGACTGATATTTGTGCCAGTTCTGCAAAAGAAAATTATCGATCATCTTTCCTACCAAAACAGTATTCCAATGAAAACTCTTATCAATTCAGTTTCCAACAGGGGTCATCATCTTTTAATTATACTATACCGAATCATCAGGCCCCTAACAGCGGAAGGCATCTTTTACAAGATGGTTATTTCTTTCAAGGACAAACAGATGACTTCACGTCACAAGTAGGTTACAAGGAAGAAAACACAGATAGTACTAAAGTTCACCTAACTCCACAAAAAAATAGATTTGAACTTATTTGCAGACCCGTACGTAAAAATGACAAATTTAATCAATATCAAACAAGAAACTACAGATTTGTGGGTATTCTTAAAAAAAAAATATCTATTAGAAGTATATTAACTCTTATTTAATTAAACTCTTGTTTTCAGTTGCGAATTGTAAAATCTAAAAGATTTTTATATGGTTCAGTTGATAATGTAGTTAACTGGTTTCAACGTCTTAAAGTGGCTGGAGTTTTTGCCAAAGTTCATTTGATGTTTCTAGTTATGGGTAAGTAGTTGTGACTATATGTAGCATTTTTAAACACTATGGTATTAATTAATTTATTTGATAAATGGTATCTAATTAATATTTGACTTATCTATCTGAATGCGAGTACCACTACTGTACCAAAAAGAAAACGTGTATCATTGTTTTCTGAAGGAAGAAACTATTAAAATGATTCAGCCTTAGTACTCAGATAGATTTACCAATTGATCTTCCTCAAATCTCTTAATTACACAGTTTTCTTCAGTTAAAATAATTTCGTATATTAATACTCGCATATACATGTAAGGCAACGATATATATATTATGCAAAAATCAATCAATAAAAATAACATGAAACCCCTAAAGATTCCAAACATTAGTTTGTTTCAGACCCCTCAATAATTCATGTTACGTAAATCAATGAAGCAATAAAATATTCTGTGTTCTATATATGTATACTATTTACCTTTATTTTTGGTGAAATATAGTGTTGTAAAACATAATTAAGAAAGGAAAAAAAATAACCTGTCTAGAGTACTGACTCCCATAAATTAGTATTTGTACACATACGTATTTCTTTCCTCATCAAGGGAAAAGAATTTTGAAGTGATTCCATACAAGTTTCTTGAGAATTCTGGATCAGTTGCGATAAATTAATACTTCATTTTTTCCAGGTAAGGTTATAAACATGATTACAAGAGAAAATGAACAAATGATATTTCTTAAAGGAGAATCAGGTCATACTCTTCAAGCCATTTTCTACACCATTGACCGTATTTTACCAGATATACCCTCTGGAACCTTCGCTTCGTACGTATTTTAATTTGAGAAATTCATTTAAATAGAAGCAATTTACCTTTACCACCCAGTCCTTCTTACTTTACTATAAGTAAAGTATAGTGATCGTGAAAAAATTCAATCTCGAGATTTTGAAGGAACTATATGTTTTGAGGTCCCAAAAGTCATTTTATGTTTTTGCGATGATGTGTGTGTGGGTGCGTGAGTATGTTAGCATTGCTTGTTACCACGCTACGGTCCAGAATCTTGGATGGATCAAGTTGATATTTTACACAAAATGGGCCCCATAGGGTAGATGATCCCTATTGTTCGGGAAGAATTATGCATGACGGGAAAGTCACTTTTTTTACCAAAAACCGGTTTTCCGAAAACATTTCTTTCTCCTAAACTGCTAATTCTAGAGTTTTGAAATTTTGGCATTATCTTTGAAGTTACATATGAAATAAACGAAAAATATATTCAGAATTTTAAAACAGGTAATATTTTTTTTCAATAAAGTGTAAAAATTTTGACTTATATAATTCAATCTCAAAGCTTGTGAGAGCAATACAAGCCATACAGTTTGACGGATCAAAATGAAAATATGCCAAGAAATAGAACATTATGTGGAGAATGAGTTGAGATAATTTTCTTCAAAATTACATTCACCGAAGGGGCGTTAAAGTAGAACTTCTTTTTCAGAATTTTTTTTTGGCGCTAAACGGCTCATTAAAAAATCATGAAAATTTGAGTAAAAATGGAACAAAAAATTAGCAATTTAAAAAAAAAATCATGAAATTTCAATCAAAGTAAACAGCGATAAAGCTATAAAAACTGTTGGTTTATCCTAGACTAAGGCATCACCTGCTATACTTGTCAAATTTTTGATATTTTTTTACATTGACATAAAAATTTTTTGAGCGAACCACTAAGATAAAATTGATGTTTATAATAGAAAAATTTAAATAGTTTATTGACGAGATATAAGAGGAATAATATTTTTACAAGTAAAAAATCACTGCCAATAAACATAAATATATTTCCTTTGTCTCCCATGGTATGATGGATTTGTCTCATAAAATGCTTTAATAAATCTATATATTGCACTCTTGAACAAAACTTAATATCAGTTAACTTAGTCTTTCTGAATTGTAACATCTTTCCATGATATTGAAATGTGATGAATGGACTCTTCCTCAAGAAAGAAGAAGAGTTATGTTTGTTGACAAATATCCAATTTTATCACTATTCTAGTCTAATAGTTCATATTTATTATTTTCAAAAATTAGAAGCTCCCAACTATAAAAGGTTTAACTTATACTAAATAGCTGGCTTTAACTTTGAGTTGAGTATGTAAACTGGCTAATTACTAATATATTTTTTCTCAATATACATTCATAGCTACCATATAACAGAGTACAGCAGGCAGGAAAAAGATAACACGAACTCAGAAAAAATTGGTGTGATAATTATCTCTACCAAAATGCTCTAATCAATCTATATATTGCACCCCAGAACAAAACTTAATAACAGATTTAAATTTTTTTTGTTTACGAATCATATTAACCTTGAGTAATGTTGAAACGTGCGAAATGGATTCTTTCTCAAAACGTTGTTGGCAAATATCCTGTGTTTTACTATTCTAATCTAATAGTTCCTATCTATTATTTTCAAAATTTTTACTTTAACAGCTATAATAGTTATAAATTATACTGAAGAGCCAGCTTTAAATTTGATTTGAGTATGTAAACTGGCTAATTACTAATATAGTTTTTCTCAATATACATTCATAGCAACCTTATAACAGAGTACAAGACGCAGGAAAAAAAGATAACAATGACTCAGAGATGATGGGTATATATGATTTTTGACAAAGGGGAAGGAAAATGATTTTATTAAATACTAAGAGCCATAAATTTCCTAGTATAATAATTCTATAAAATACCAAAAATGTAAAATATAATTCAAAATTGAAATCTTTCGTTTGAAGATATATAAAAGTAATTATCGTACATACTTAATTATAAATTATCTTAAAACGACATTTTTTTTTCGATGTTTTTCAGACAAAATAAGAGTATTTACTTGTTTTAAATTTGAAAATTTGACTTAAATATTCAATGTAGATGCAGGTCAAGTAAACAATGTAAGAAATCCACTGGCTATTTGAAGAGAAGCTATGGTCTCTCGTAGGAGATCATTTCGTATAAAGAAATTTTCACTTTGGCTTTTCAAAAATGTTATTACTGCTGTAGTTATACTGTGATTATTTGCATCAGTGGTATGATATACAAAAATAAGCTTATATATTGTTAAGTCGATCAATATATAAGTACAATATACCATCTGTACCACTTCAGGAATGAAAGACTAATAAACATCTCCCATTTAAATGTTTACATTATGCTGAAATGAGACACTATATATTATATACCCAAGAAGATTGATATTAAGTTTACTTACAGTAAAGTTGAGTGCAGGCCACTCCAGATTTTTTTAAATTGTTTTGAAGAATTGTGAAACAGAAAACAATTATTCAACCAAGTAGTGTCATATCGAAGATAATACGGTGTATTTTTTTCCATATTCCCGATTCTGTTTCTGCACTGTTCCCCTCTGATTTCATTGTCCATGATATTTTGACCATAGCCCTCAGAAGAATTGCCATAGCCTCCTTAGTAAGGTTCATTTAAATGTAATTTTCATTCTAATTATTTTTTTTAGGGTAACAGGAAGAATGATAGGCGATAATAAACTAATTATATACGACGCCAATGTTTTCCAAGCGAATAATAAAATACACACCAGGCGGTTGTGGTACATTTCTAGTAGAGTAGTACTGGACTTAATTGGTAAAAAAAAATAGTTACTTCCTGTATTTATTTGTAGTTAACCTTATTTGTATGCTACTTTGATATTTAATAAAAATTTAAGTAAAAACAATTATTTATTTCCTTATGTAATTGAAGGTAAATAATTATTCTTTTAGAAGTATACCTTTTTATGAATCTACAAGTTTAAAGAAAGTCGAATTACTTAATTGGCCCTTTAGTTTTAAAGAACCTTACAGAAGCAGTTTTAACCAGGTATAAATAACTATGTCCTGATTTAAATGGAATCCTAAATCGTTTTATAAACTGTGATCTTTCAAAACTATGTGAAAAATATGTGAACAATTGCTAGTCTAAC
Source organism: Hermatobates lingyangjiaoensis (assembly GCA_026182355.1). Lineage (NCBI taxonomy): Eukaryota > Metazoa > Arthropoda > Insecta > Hemiptera > Hermatobatidae > Hermatobates > Hermatobates lingyangjiaoensis. The sequence continues at coordinate 6,476,243 of JAPFBL010001617.1, forward strand.
CATGAGATGGTAGTGTTATCACAAATCCAGGGATAATAAGATTCAGACAAATATACATGAAAAAATGAGTCAATAGGCACAACCGTTAGTAATAATTTTAAAAAATAACTAATAGTGAACGGAACAGTCTTTTAACTCTGGTTTTATAGCAATGACTCAATAAATAAGTTCAATATTTAAAAAAATATGGGTAAAGTTAATTAGGACTTTATTAACTCTTAAAGCTAAAAAGTGAATAAGGAACTTCTTCAGAATACAACATTTATCATTTCGTTCACATTAAGAATTACATTACTTTATAAATAATATATTATTAAAAATGTTTATAAAATACAAAAATTATATAAAATGTATACAATGCCTATCTCTTCTTAAAACCATATTTTTTACGTTCGTAAAACAAGTCTGTTTTGGAACTTCCCAAGTTAACGATTTTAGGGCAGCCATCTCTCTGAAAAATACAAAAATGTAATATTTTTCATTTTAACATCTATAATTAAAAACGATATCATACACGCTCATTTCACACTTATCTTTAATGAGAAAAATAAATATTACTTATATTACACCTAAATGATTAATTAGTGAACATAGACAAAGTTAAAATAAAATTTCACGACAGCTAAATTAACATAAAATAACTTTACGGAAGTAGTTAATTCAGACATACATCCTTTTCCTGTACTGTACATTCTTTACAGTAGTAGGCATCCGAAACTCCTGGACCTCCACAAATAACACATCTTCCTTGATAAGAACCATAATTACACTCATCACAAATTCGTACAAGTGTACATGGACGAACATAAGAATCACATATTACGCATTTACCATCACACTTTTCACAGAGACGGCCAATTGCTACAATGTAAACAAAATATGTTAAAATATTGTGATAAACTATTCAACCTAATCCAATTAACTACTTGCCTACACCGGGCTGTTTACGACAAAATATTAGATCTGGATGATGCTTTGCCATGTTAAATAATAGATAATTCAGAAAAAAACAGCGGGTATTAAGTATTAAAATATTATCTACAAACCAGAAACAAAACTAACCCTTTATAACAGCTATGTACCCTCTCTGCAACAGTGTAGCTGTTATGCTAATACAAAAATTGATTGAGCATTTTGATTTGAATTTTTTAAGTAAACTGTTTTAAGACATTTGGAATTTTTAAATGCTACTTAAGAGTAAAACACATTAAGAATAAGTTATAAAGGGAAGTAAGATTATAGTTTGGTTGTAGTATCTACATTTTCCAAATACAATATTATAATTGGTAACAGCATGTACTAAAATTTGGTGCCATTTCTACAATAGTATTTTGAGTATCAAGCGTAATTAATGTATGTCTAAAAAAATTGTGTATAATTGATTTTACATAGCTTATCAAATGAAAATAACTTACATTTGTAGCAAAACTACAATTTCACTATATTGTATTATTCTGTTAATTATTTATATAACACAAATTGGTGACGAGGTATATTTAATATAACTGATCAAAGAAATCAATCAACCCAGAATCTCATGCAATTCTGATGGTAAATCAACAAACAATAACTCAAACAATAATATACCTTACTGAATTACCTATAATTTCGTTTTAAATAAATTCCTTGCAACAAATGATGGGCCCAATATGTTACATAATTGTAATAAACTCAAACATTGTTGAAATGAAAATTGATACGGGTTCACTAATATCACTAATTATTCACTAATAACGCATAAATATTATCGAAATAATTTTTTACATTTAACGTTGTAAAATAACAAATAATACCGTAAACTCATAACAAGGAACTCATTTATTTATTTATTGACTACATTAAATGTTAGTGTCATAGGTAACCTTCCAAAATGCTAGATCTTTATTCTATTGATAATGGTGCCTCTATGCTACTTGGAAAGAAATGGATAAAGGCTTTTCACTTTTGCCAGAATGGTGATTTCATGTAAATAAGTTAATTATTTCTCTACCTGGTGTAGACCGGTTAATCAAAAGATACCAATCTCCTGTAGGTAAGACAAACTGCTTGGCACTTTCAAATTAGCTTAGATGAAATAGGTTTTTAGAGACTGTAGAAGTCCGAAATCCGCAGGCTTGTCTGTTGAAGGCCTTGGCGGGTCTGAAGACTTCAAACAACTTAATAACATTTAGTACGGAGAGATAAATGAAAACGAGCGAGAGAGGATGGAAGAAATTTAATGTTTTTACAATGAAAACATGGTAACAAGAAAAAAAAATAAACAAAGATAACAGGTGTACCGGCCGCCAACCTCGCATCGCTACAACAGCACCACTTTTCTGCTATTCCAGTAGTCAACTATATTCTTATGAGAAATTACTGCAAGAGAGAGATCCATCGTTTACTGAAGCTACAAAAAAGGGGTTAACAGTAAAAGCTTCTAAGGTTAGTGTAATAAGTAAAACTATTAAACTATTAACAGCAAAGAGGCTATGAAGCTTTAATTAATAAAAATTTAACACTGGGTATCTGCCAGCAAAACACAGTAAACCTGTAGCTATAAAAAATAGTGTTGCCATACATAAAAATATATTACACGCACCCCTCCCAGAGGAAAAGTTCAATCGGATATATAGTCCACCAAATAGAAGGGCTGGTTCCGCTGTCTCTAGGGCGTAATGACGCAGCATCCTGGATTCACTTCATCAGTCTTTGTAGAACTCTTAGGGATACGCTCAGGACTGGGTGAGTCAATATCTTGGGGAGACAGATGCACCTCCGGTGAAGGTTCCAATACTTTATCAACTAATTCAGGATTCTGGTGAAGGTCTTCTGAATTACTGATGGGTAAAAGTTTTTCTGCTCTTGGTGTCAGGTGTCTAATTGAAACACTTCTTTCATGTACATCTGGAAATGTAACGAAAGCATAATCCGGGTTGTCTTCAAGAAGCTCAACTTCTTTCACAATTGGTTCATACTTCTTTGCTCTTATCAGGTTCCTCATTAGCACTGGACCAGAGTGTGACAGCGAGATGTATAAGGAGCACCCATTGTAGGATCTTCGAGCATGGGTAAACATTCGTTCATGAAGTGAAGCATTTGTTGCTTCTGCACTACACAAGAGAGAGTGAACTGAATGTAAAACACATTGTAGGACCTCGTCCCAACGTCTGATCTTCATCTTCTTTGAATTAGTGCTAACTGGATGGGTTTCCATATTATTCCATTGTATCTTTCTATTTGGTCATTCCTTTGAGAGTTATATGCAGTAGTTCTGCTTGTAGTGATACCAAGAGAAATCAAAGAATATTTTAATTCTCGAGACATAAATGATGATCCTCTTATACAAAGACAAAGAATATGTTTTGTAAGTGGGTAATAACAGTTGCAGCTGACATATCAGAACAAGGGATTGCAAAGGGGAATCTTGAAAACTTATCCACAACAGTGAGAATGAAACGGTTTTTGGAAGCGGAAGGCTGAGGACCTTTAAAATCCAGGTTTAACCTTTCAATTGGGGCAGTTACTTTAATTAGCCTTTCTTCATTTTTACAGAAACGTGGCTTTACTTCCTTGGAACATGGACATGCATTAATGACTCTTTTAATGTCTTATAGCAAAAAGGTAAGTTTTTAGACCTAATCCAATGATACATCTGGGCTAATGGCTGCAGTTATTCTAGAAAGAGTTTCAGCAGTTGCATTTTTTTGCAACTTTTTGCATTTTTTTGCAAGCAAGCTTCATATTTTCTTGTGTATATACTTTACACAAGTATATACTTGTGTATATACTTACTGTATATACTTACTGTATACTTACTGTATATACTTGTGTATAATACTTTTGTATATATACTTGTATATATACAATCCACTGCATGATTTTCTCATTCCTGATTTTACTGCTATGGACTTGGTCAAACATAAATAAAACAGATCATTGGTCAGTAATAACTTCAAAATGCCGGCCAATAGTATCGCCAATTTCGAGGTGATTCGACAATAGCGTAGGCTTTTGTCTACGTCTTTTGTCTTTTTCAATAGAAGAATGTTTCTTTCAGATGAATTCAATGTTCTAGCAAAAAAAAAAAAAAGGCTATAAGGTGTACTACCTGACTGAGGATTGCCCGAATAGCAAATTCAGTGGCATCCGTCTCAACTCTAAAGGGAGTGTTCTCTTCAGTGGCAGCTAAAGAAGCATCCATTATGTCAGCCTTAAGATCGTTAAATGCTTTGACAGCGTCTTTTGTAAGAGGAAAATGTCCTTTAGTCAATAGGGTATTGATATAGGGAGTCAATATATAGGGAGTCAATATAGGTATTCTTTCTGAGAAACTGGGTATCCAGTGGTAGTAATGAGTGAATATACCCAGTGCTGGCTGCAACGATTGTACATCTTTAGGAATTGGCAAGTTTATTAGAGGTGTCAATCTATCAGAATCAGGTTTTATTACTTTCATATTGATAAAATATCTCAATAATTTCACAGACTTTGTAGAAAATGAACACTTATCTTCATTTAATGTCAAATTATATTTAAATGCATGCAGATGCCATGAATCTTTCTATATTTCAGTCATGTTCAGCTTGATTTTTGCTACAAATAGTCACATCACCAAGATATGGGAAAGTACCTTCCTACTTTACATTTGCAATAATGCCATCTATAGTTCTTTGAAAACTAGCAATTCTATCGTCACACCAAAAGATACCCGACGAAAGTGGAAAAGTTTTCCATCAGCCTCAAAAGCTGTATAACATTTTTCAGAATACTTGATGGGTACTTGATGATAAACACTTCTGAGATCAATGGTACTGAATACTTTGTACTTGGATAACCGGACCACCAGTTCAAGAGTGCCACATAAATATTGATTAGAGCATTTCGTTAGAAAAATACATCATACCTTGGAAAGCATCAGAAATTATATGTTTGATTGGCGTTCATTTTTTACATGTCAGAATTTTATTCTTCTTGCATCTCATATTAAGTCCTTAAATAATTTAACATTTTTTCATTAAACCTATAAACACCAATTTCATTTCAGATGACTCACTTAAAATTTTCTAATCTATATAAATTAAAGAAACATTTTGTCTGTACATTGCTTAGAAATGACTCATTTCAAGTTTTCTTCACGTTTTATACATTAGAGATTCCGAATCCACCCTTAGAAAAATTTCTGTCTGTCGGTTTGTTGGTTTTTCCCGCAAACTTTTATCACAAATAAGCAAGCTGAAGCGTTCACAGTATATTTATGTATGTGTAACTTAAAATATAGGCCCTAAATGGATTGAAAATTCAACGTAGGAGCGAAGTTATGGACCTTTAAAGCACAAACGTTTGTCACAAGTAAACTCAGCCACCATAAAATATAGCAAGCTGAAACTTTGACACTAGATTTGTGTATTTTTAACTAAAAATATAAGCTCTAAATAGATTGAAAATTCAATGGACAAGCGAAGTTATGGACTTTTAAGCTGTCTTTGGCTAACTTCACAGATATGTTTATTTTGAAAATATACAGGTATAACAAGTAGGTATTGTTAGTTGATTTCAATTTCATTTCCATTTAAACTCCCTGCAAGAGATATTTGACAACGTGATTCCCGAAGTTCAAAATCTGCTACCTATTCAGAATAAATGGCTTTGTGTACGAGAAATTCTAATCCCTACAAATGAGAAGGCAGGAAAAATCAATAAATAATTTGTTGCACTATATAAAGGTGAGGAAAGAACTTACAAGTCAGTAAACAGAGTGATTAATGATGAGTAAACAGTTCATTATCCTACTGAATTTCTTGATTCCGTGACTGTTCCTGGACTGGCTGCTCATGAGTAAAAACGTAACGTAAAGTCGGAGCACCAATCATGCTGAGATTTAGTAGCAGTAATAAATTTCATGCTACGAAACTTGAGTGCCCCAACAATGTAAAACGGGACACGACTCTGAGTTCATACTCAGTACCCCGTTTTTTAAACACCTTTTATCTGCTTTTGTTTTTACCCATTTCTCAACTTCATTTAGGAAAGCTTAGGAAAGCTTCTATGTATGGTGCAAACAAGCTCTGGGCCGCAGGTTTGTTTGGCTCCAACCTTTTCTTACAGTCCACTGCGTTATTTTCCTGTATTCCCTTCAGTCCAAAGAAACTGAACATATCTTTACTGGTTATAATATTAATTTTGACCCATAAGTCTACCAGACAAGGCCCCATGTTTGAAATCAGGAATGTGACAATCGAGGTTAACTTTGTGATTACTGTACAAAGTTGACACTCTTGTATAATATTCTATGAAGGCCAGTGCTTTTGGCAACATATAGGTCAAACTATAAATGTTTCGTTCTATTATTGTTTTATAAATTGTATCTCTCTTAGAGAAATTTCCATTTCAACAAAACTCAATAACCTGAAAATGTCCTTTTTTTGATAAAAAATTTGTAAAAGGAAATCGTTTGATAACATTTCCATGCAGAAGGTAGTCCAGTTGATCATTTATCCTTTGACACGTTTATATGTGTTGTTTATTAAGACTATATGGATACCTTTTTTCATTTATTTTAGAATAACACACAACCAATGCATATCATACTATTGGTTTTATCACAGCAGTAAAAGTAATGTTATAGAACCAAAGTGTGAAATTATAGTTAAGACATATGTTCTACCAAAGAATTTCTTACAGTAAGGCAGTCAGTTTGTGACATTACTCAATGTGGCAAGCTTTTCCAGTTTATTCTTATAAATAAGGAGACTCCAGGAGGAATCTCATTTTTTTTTTATTTCTTGAACAATATTTTATATGTCAGCATTTTAGGAATTTATTTTCTTTCTCCTTGAGAAAGTTATAAGGACTGTTTTAGCAAGATATCTATCAAAATCTTTATAATTCTTCCAGATCTTTCAACAATTTGGAAAACATGCTGTATAAACCCAACTGTAGAGCCATCTAGTACGGCACTTCTTATAAAAACAATTTAATTTACCTATCCTTTCGTATCGTAAATTTGATTATATAGATTTTCTCTTAGGTCATCCACAAATAATCCCCACAATTGTATCGACAGGACGCTTCCCTGAGGGGAGGCTTTAATATCCACAGTTTCAGCTGTGATAGATATAACACTTGCATTAATTATTCTTGCATTTGAATGTTGTAATCCATTATATAGGTCCTAGATTAATACCTCTATATATTACTGATAATTTAATGGACTCGAGAACTTGTTAACAAAAGCTTCTTCAATACCCATAAAGCAGTCTAGAGTGATTTCTTTAATAATTAAGGATTGTTGTATTTGTTTAACAAAAATTATTGGAACAGATTCTGCTAATTTCCTTTTTGATACTCACGTTATAGGTTATGAAGATGCTTATTTACCATATCATGTTATTATAGATAGAACCTAAAATAGTAATTTTTAATGTAATATCACTCTTCGGGTATTTAAGTTCATGAGTATTTGTTGTAAGACAATAAATAATAAAAATGTAAAATTCGTTGAATCACCGAAGAATTAGTTCAAAATTAGTATCCGTTTTATAATAAAGAATGAAATGGTACCTTTTTCATAGTTCAATATTACCCTAAGACCATGAGATCCTTTACCACACCAAGAACTATACATCTGATATTAATTAAGTTTCGCTCAAGGTACAAAGTTTAGTTTAACTACAACGTTTCGTTAGACAAGCACCCACCATAGCTTGGAAAGTATTACAAAATATAAGTTTGATTGGCGTTAATTTTATAGATTTAAAAATTTTATTCTACATACTTATGAAATTAATATGTTATAATTAATAATAATAATAATAATAATAACATAATAAATTTATAAGTTATAATCATAATTAATATGTTATATGATATTAACCCTTCCACATACGTATTATGCTACGAGTATAATGCAATCGTACCTCAACCACCGCTTCAGTCAAGTAATTGCACTTCAGTCAAGTAATTCAAGATTGAATGATGATTTCACTATGATTTCACCTATTTTCCGATTGAAGCAGATGTACCTCAAGGAAGTATACTTGAGCCAGTCCTTTATTCCATCTACATATCTGACATTCCATTATCTCCTCACACTGTCCTAGCCATCTTTGCTGATGATAAGGCAATCCTTTCCTCAAATAAGTGTCCTCACACAGCCTCCTACTACATTCAAGAACACTTAAACATTTTAGAATCCTGGTTAAAGAGTTGTAGAGTACGTATCAATGAACAGAAAATTATTCATGTAACATTCACTTTGAGGCAGGAACATGTTCTCTTGTCTTTGTTAACAAAATTCCTATCCCTCAAGCTACTACCACCAAATACTTAGGACTGCACCTTGACAGACGTCTTACTTGGGCTCCCCATACCAAATGAAAAGAACAGAAATAAACTGACGCTATAGACTTTTAATTCACTTAATTGATAATCGTTCAAAATTAACAACTGTCAATAAACTATTACTAAATAAATCTATGATTATGCCTATTTGGACGTACGGTATTGAAATATGGGGAGCAACAAAATCTAGCAATGCCCAGAGGATACAAGCTCTTCAGTCAAAAATTCTTAGAAAAATTCTTCATTGTCCTTTTTATATACCAAATTATTTTACTATTATTATTTTACGTGTGTAAACGTAGGCAATATGTTAATAAAAAACTCTCCCAGAGACCTGAAGGGTAGTGGTATTTATAAAATCTTGTTCAAAAATTGCCATAAAATTTATATTGGTCAAACTGGTAAATCATAAAAGACATGTCAAACAACACTAATACAACGTAAGTAGGCAGGAAAATCATCATGTTCATTGGACTGGTGCTAAAATGATTACTTATAAAAAATCGGTGTTGTTAAGAAATATTATCGAATCCACTCTGATTAAATTTAATAGATCAATTATTATAAATATTAGAAACGTTTTATTCAAACTTGACTCAGTAGTGACGAGGGCAATATCCTCATATAAGGGGGTTTACAGCTAGGAGATTGTTTTTTACTTTTTTCTTCCTGTAGACCTTTGTTTACCCTGACGTCTCTCCCTGGACTATTGTCCTTTCTTGCACTTAAAATACCTCTCTTACCTCCCACTCTTCTCAACTCCTTACCAGATGTTTATACATCTTTGGTTTCAGTTGGGATTTGACTCTGACGAAGACCATTTGTTACGGTTGAAAAATCTTAGATTTTTTTTCCCATTTCGTATTGTGGTTTGAACGTAGATATACATATTGAAAGGAATCAGATAATAATGTGTACCAAGAAGCTTTATACATTACGTTTATTTTTAAATTTAGGTTATCAAAATGGCAAATATATATTTGTATGGAATTAAAACCATCTCTTTTCATTCATTTATTTTTTTCCTTCGCAAATTACCAGTCAATGTTGGTTATTTCTTTCTACTATATCATAAAATATATTTGTATTTGCATCAGAAAAAAAATAAAGAAAATATTGTGTGTACCAAAAAATCCATTATGTTTTATATATTTACTACTTTATTTCCTGTGATTTTACACAAAAATGAATAGCAGTAATTTTCTGATAGAAATTTATTATATTTATCACTCAATAGTATATTCTTTAATAAAGTTAACTTCTACTGTTATATACATTCTTCTAGAGTATTTGTTACACACAAATACAACTGATTGAGATCACAAGATCAGCCAACAATAACTGATTGTTATTTTCACCCACAAGAGCAACGGACTAGAGTACTGTTTGTGTTCATATTAAGGTCACGTATGAAGAGTACTTTTCACTTAAAAGACACTACCCAGAGCGCCACTTCTGTGGACCTAAATAAAGGTAATAGCCAGTGCACTTACTCTTTGTTCATATAAGGATCACTATCGGGGGTACCACAATGGTTGATTCAAGGGCCACTTGTCATGGGCTATACCTCTTACTTTAGACAAGAGTCATATAGTTAGAGTGCTTTTATCCGGTTCACATGAGAATGATGTGACGATACTATCACGTATTTGTTCACGCAAGGATTGCATATTAAGAGGGTTGCTTCTTGGTTCGCACAATAATCACACAGGGATATATCTGTCTCTAGGTTCACTGTTCAGAGTACGTAGTATCAATGTTTACTTAAATTTCACTGTCAGGGGTGCAACCTTTGTTTTCATATGATGGTCGTTATCGAGAGCACTGCCTCTGTATTAACATGATAGTCACTAGCAACAGTACCGCCTCTTTTTCCTCATAAGAATCACAATCAAAAGTAGTGCCTCTGTAATCACAAAAGGACCATGATCGAGAACATTGTCTTTAGGTTTACACAAGTATAACCTGGCAATGTTGCCTTTATCTTCGTTGACACAAGGGTCACAGAGTTAGTGTGGAGTCTCTGAGTTCATACCGTACTTGTACAAGGTTCTGTTTACTTACAATGTTAGATCATAATTGGGTCTACCAGAAACAGGACGGTTTGTTTGCTGGTTCATACAAGTGTCTTGAAGTAGGAATGTGCCATATTCTGGTTAAAATTAATTTTTTTTACTAGTAAAAATAGTATTTGTTGTGTACTGATAGTCCTCATGTTACGGATTTTATTTGGTGTCGGTGGAAATTTGGAAAAGTACTTTGGGCAAGCCTGTACAAGAATTTGTTCCCTCTCACTGAAAGACTATAACTAGGTTTTTTCAATGAATTTTTTGAATAATATTTTGAAAATTTTTGTTGTTATTTTAAATTACTAAATGTGCACGATTATTAAAGTCATACAGTACATGAATAAATTCAATACTAAATATTATATGAGTTAATTGAGTGAGTAGTGTTGAGTGAGTAGTAGTGAGTGGTGCTGTACCTCGTTTCGGCCGGAGTTAACTTCCGACTGATGAACTCGACTGGTCGGTCCACATCTCCCTCCAGTTGGCTCAGCACTCCACCAATTGCTGGGTCGCTGGCGTCGACCTGTTTTGATTTATTACCATACACCATAGCCTTCCGACCATTATATGGAACAAAGCAGAGCAGATCGATGTTTTTTACAAGGTGCCCTTTAGCCACACCGCGGAGTGCAAGCGAAGCAACTTAAAAGGCCACTCCCCCAGCAATTAAGGTGCCCAAGATGGACCTCGCGGAGGCGGGCTTCCACGACAGACATCAAGCAACATAAAACAAGGAGAAGAGATCCAAGGGACAGAGGCTGATGAGCATCATAAGGACGTCAGAGCAGGGAATCGAGCATTCTTAATCCTTCCAATATCATATACGAATTCCTTGAAGGCGGCAGCGAACCTGCCCCTGAATGCCTGAGGATACAACTGGGCGACGAAATGACCTGTCTTAATTTCCAACCAAAACCTAGGCTCAGCATACAGATCACATGCCTCCAGTATATGCGAAATGGTCTCCGGAGCTCCCCCGCATGGGCAGGTGGGATCTTCGGCCCTCTTGAACCGGTGAAGGTATCCCAAAAAGTCACCATGACCGCTTATCACTTGAACCAACCAATGGTCAAAATCAGGGTCACCAGCACGAAATCTCGACGCCACAGAGGGAAAAACTGCATGGTTCAGCGGCCAGTGGAACCACCTGCCCACCGCTCCTGCCAACGGTCTATTGCCCAGCGCTTTGCCGCCTCCAACCTCTCAGACCTTCCTCTGGTATTGTTGGTCAGAATCCATCTAGTCTAGTGCCCATTCCTGATGGCATAACAATCCGAATTAAGCTTTACCCTAATGTCTAGGGACATCTGATCAGCGATTATTTGAATAGCCAGGGTTGGGGCGGTTCTATAAGCTTTGGTGGCCTGCAGTAGGGCCCTCCTTTGTGAGGCCACAAGTAAACCTGTGGTGTGGGCCTTCAGATAACCAACAATAGAATTAAAAATGGCCATATATAGCACTTTGCATTTACCAAAGCGGACTCCCCAGGTGGCTCTTAATATGCGGCCAAAAGTCGCGTATCGAGCTGCCGCCTTCGAAGTAGCATATTTGACGTGTTCAGTGAATGAGAGACTTTCATGGATCAGGACGCCTAAATATTTAACCTCCATCACAAGTGCGACCTTCCGCCCCCGGACGTGGACCCTCGGGCAGCAGTGTCTTTTAAATTTTCCCTTGAGCATTACTGAACAGCATTTGTCTATGGCTACGTTCACTTTGGTATACTGGCACCAATTGGAGACTACTTCCAGAGCTCGATTGCCTTTACAGTTTAATTGGTTCCTGGAGTCACCCATTATTAAAACGACTAAATCATCGACGTAAGCAATGGGTGTAAAATCTTCAGCTACCAACTCTACGAGCAAGGCCTCAAAGGCAAAGGACCATAGGACAGGTCCAAGGACGGAGCCCTGCGGGCACCCTCTATTCACGCTTCTGGACACTGCAGCATTACTAAACCTAGTGATCACACTTCTATTCTCAAAAAAGGACTCGAGCAGACGGACAATGCCAGGGTTTACATTAGCTTCTCTGATCTCTCTAACGATCGCGGGCCTCCAGACATGATCAAATAAATTTCAAATAGGGCGTCGTTTGTAGAGAACCCCGCCCTCGCCCCGAATTGACGGCCTGTAGAAACGGCTTCCAACCTGGAGGTCAAAAAAGGAAGCATCAAGACCTCCAATCCTTTACCGACACAGTTCAACAGAGTGACCGGTCTCACGTCGACCGTGACCCGAAACTCACGATCCAGGTGAGGTAAGGTGAGTAATGCATGCTGACGAAGCTGATCTTGGCACTCTCTCCAGCTAGCCTCCTCGATGTCCGTCCACATAAATGAGTGGCCCTTACGGAGAATTTTCGTCAGCGGCAGAGCCAATTGAGCAAACCGTGGGATAAAACGGCGGTAGTACCCGAGCATGCCTAGGTCTTTCTTCACTCCCTTCACATTCCTTGGTGGTTCCAACCGGCCCAAGGCTTCTACCCTCGTGGGGTCAGGTCGGACGCCTGCTGCGGACAGCTCGAGGCCCAGGAATCTAACCTTCCGCTGGAAGAATCTAGTCTTTGAAGGAGAGTTTTTTAGTCCGAATTCCTCTAACATTGCCTTGAGTGAGAGCAAGTGCTGCCAGTGTTCCTGCACATTACTGCTGAACACTACTATATCGTGAATATAGTTCTGCGTGTTGTTTCTATCAAGGCCTTTCACCACCCCATCGATCATCTGCTGGACGTGAGCGGTGCGTTACGTAACCCGAAGAGCATGCGCTTAAATTCATAATGCCCTCTTTCAAAGAAGAACGCCATCTTTTGGGCGTCCTCGGGGTGCATCCTAACTTGGTGGTATCGGGCCGTGAGGTCCACCACACTGAGCACCGTAGCCCTAGCCATTCTGTCCAACATATCCTCCAAGCGTGGCAGGGGGTATCTCTCGGGCAACGTTTGACGGTTTAGCTTCTTGTAGTCTACTACTAGGCGGTGCTACTGCTGACCGGGTTCTTCACTCTTCTTTGGGACTACCCACAAGGGACTATTGAAGGGGGATCTCGATTCCGTAATGATCCCTTGCCTAAGTAACTCTTCTAACTGCATCTGTTCTGGAGTGCGTGGGGATATCTCCGAGGTTTCACGTACACCGGCTTTTCTTCCACCAGCGGAATTCTAGACTCTACTGTGCTGGTACAGGTCAGCAGTTCGCCGTCTATGTACTCCAGCGGAGCAAACAGCTGCACAGCGTCCTTGTTCCAAGAATCCCATGGATCACCTGTCACTGAGTGTGCTCCCATGGTCCATCGCCCCAACTCATCTCGCTGCGATCGTGATGTCGTCTGTCCCCGGTGTGACTTCCGCCTGAGCCGTATGCGCCCACCCCGTTCCGCTTAATCACACACTTTTCTGCACCACACAGCACGTCACTCCCCATTATCATCCCGTAGTCCGATGAACCCAATTCTCCAATGTGCACTTTCACTACTTGGTCTTTCCCTAGCAGGGGGCAGATGTTTAATGATCCCTCTGCTAGACTTGTTTTCTGACCAGCCACCGTCACAAGCCTACAGCTTCACGGTCTGACGCCCTCCTCTACTTCAACTGGGGAACCTTACCTGTGTCTACTATAGTGCACTCGGCTCCAGTATCTATCAAGAGGTTCATTTTCCATCTCCACACCTTAATAATAGGTAGCTCACCAATGTTTTCTCTCACCGTCTGTGGCTTACTACCGTCCTCGGGACACCAACCTAAGCTCCTCTCATTCCCAGCACTCTTCATAGCTCCGTTTGGTGGCTTCAAACCTGCCGGCTCCTTGAGTGGGGGCCATTCTTTGTCATCCTTCGGGTGAAAGAGAGGACTCCCCTGACTCGCTTCGAGAGCTCCAACGCAAATGTTGCCTTCGCCTTGTCCACACCCGATTGATTTCCATGGGCTCTCCTGGTCCACGCACTTCAGCATCCCGCCGATATATGTACGGGCAGTTCCGAGCAATATGCCCCTCCTCGCGACACGTCCAACAGACCCTCTCTCGGGGTACTTCCCTACCTCGGAAACCCCTAGCTCGTTCTACCTGTCTGGAGGTCCGGCGATGTACGGTCGGGCCGGGGTATCTCTACTCTCGCTGGAGGCCGTCTAGGTTTCGGAGTCCGTCCGGCCCGTGGTCCACTCTGTTTGTTCCCTTCTGGCAGGCCGGTGGCGCTCCTGGCACTCGGTCTCCTCGTCCCGAATAGCGTCCACTGCCTCCACCAGGGTCTTAGGACTGGCCCCTTTTACAGCGCCCCTATGGCGGTCAGACAACTCACACACGACGAGTTCTGACGCCAACTCGTCGTACACTTTGTTCCGCATACACTTCGATCCGTTTCACATGCACCACGATGCGCTGAGAGAACTCCGTCATCGTCTCTCCAGGTTCCCGTTGTCCTTCCAGCAACAGTCTGAGCATCCTCCGTGAGGCAGATCGTTTGAGCTCTGTGTACCTGACCTTCAGGTTCCTTTTCACCTCCTCCCAAGAGGTGTCATAGTTGGCACCAATCTCAACCAACACGTCAGGGTCGATCCTGTTTAAGAAGAATCCCAACAGGCTCGCATCCATCGCTGTGCCCAGCGCAGTCGCCCGGATCTGCTCGTTTATCAGGTCCATCTGCTGGATGAATAGTTCCAGCTCAGCTGCCCGACAAGTAAATACTCTAATCTGGCTTATCATCTCCATAAGATAGGCAGCATGGGAAGTCTTAAATTGCTCCAGCCGGAGTCGGCGGTCCCAATCTTCAGTAGTTGGTGGTGTGGTCTGGTTTTCCGTAGTCATATTAAATGAAGTTTATTTTCCGTAAAGAAAACAAAAGTACAGAAATTAAAATAAATCTTAAGTAACAAATCAATAATTGGGTTCCCGGGTATCGGCACCAGTTAATTTGAGTGAGTAGGAACTCGAATTGTAAATGTCAGGAATGAAAGGTAATGTTTATTATACAAGCGCGACACACTGACTACCTGACCCCCCCCTCGAGGCCAGCCTTGATAATCTGTCTCTGTGCGTAAACAAAGACTTTGACCCGCGAAGCCGGCCGTACAGCCACCGCCAACTCCGCTAACTTATGTATAAGTTGTTTACGTAGTAAAACTTTTGTCCTATCTAGTTAAGTATTTTCTTTTATAAGCAAGTGGTAACTTCTGCGATTTGCCATTTCATTAGTTCACACAGTCCTTTTAAATGTACGATATCTACTTAAAAAAAAACATTTTTTTATTCTTCCGGTTGGAATAGAATTGAAAACAGCCTTATTACACTGAACCATTTTTCTGTTCAAATTTCTTTTTTAAAGATCAAATATTGCCAATTAAAACAACGTCAGTTTGAATTTTGTATAACTTTTTTCAGAAGTACCAACAAAGATACTGGCATTAATCTATACATTTTTACTAAGCATCTGTATTGCAATACTCTATTATTTAGAAATGTTGTTATGCTGTGATATATTTTTTTTTACATTTCTAGGATTTTTGAAAAAAAAACCTAGGATAGATGGCAGGTTTTGGGTGAATTGATTGAGGATGGGATACTTTTTGTTGTCTGGTTGGCAGCTATGGCCGGGTCAATACAAGGAGAAGTGGGGGTGAGAGGCGCAGTCAACCGGGCGCCGGCAACGTGGGGTTATTTTTTGTTGTAAGGTCTCGACATGTGAAGCAAATAGTCTGCGAAGCTTCCACTATGGACCACTGGATTATACTATGGACAGCTCTTGCGTTTGGTAAGTTTCCTTATAAGTACTATTGTAGTTGAAATACGAAATGTCAGATGATATATCAATGTAAACTTAACGTCCCTCTGGTGTCCACTTTCCACATTCTTTCAGTGATGCTGGTCTACCAATTTGTTTAGTTTTGGTATTCATATAGGATAGATCTTAGTTAGTTAGAGTAAACATCAAAATTAAACAAAAAGGTTTTAAGGTTGTCCCAGAAAGTGTTTAAGCATAAATAAATAAGTGCAAGTAATCTTCAGCATAAAAGAATATGTTCACTCCCTGTCTCTGTCTCATTGCACCAAATAGCATAGATTAACAATCGCCCTTCCCAATGTAAAGGAAGTAAAAAGAAGGTACTGACCAACAAGCCAGGATTTAAAAATCACTCTTTCAAACAACAATTGATTTTGTGTTTACTTCTTTATCCTACAACACATAGTCCCAAGATATTGCAGCTCGCTATTATATATATATATATAACAAGATTTCACAATGAACACGTGAAATAAAAGCTAATATCCAAACCACAATAAAAAAAATCAGAAAAGAGACTTAAGATCTTTCGGCCAAAATAACTGGAACTGATCAAATTATCAAGAAACTCCGTGGAGGAATATATATTTTGGTCGAAAGGACTTAGTCCCATTTTTTAATTTATAATTGTAACTCTCTCACACACACACACACACACACACATATGTATATATATATATATATATATATATATATATATATATCTTGGAAAGTTGGCCGAACTATAATTTATTTTAGTTTTATTCTATTAGACGGTCGATATGTTATTATAATTGTTTACACTGTAACTCCACACAGACCTTCACTGGAACGGTTATTCCTTTCGTCTTCTTTTCTAAGAAGACGTACTTAGTGCTTGTAAGTACGCATACATACCAGCTCATGTAATAGGTTTTATTATCTAAAATGACTAAAGCATAAATATATTCATGTAATAAAATAGGTCTTAATATTCCAGCATAATAGTGAATATCAAATTTATATTTGTAACGTTTAATAACTTCATGAGAACTATTCTTTACTGCATTTTCTGATGACGAAATGCAGTTCAAAATATCAATTATAGTTTGTATTCAATTTTTTTTTTCAAAGAATAATCAAAGAAGTTCCCTTGATAATAGTATCACGTGTGTTTATTGAGACACGTCGGCATATATGTATACACATGAAATAAACGATCTGAAAGCTTTTCTGAGGTTACATAATTATTGCTTAGAATTCCTTGTGTGAATTAGCTAACCTATCAGTGGATGACAAGGAAGGAATCTTACTAAGGGTGATACAGTCTGCTGAAGTTCTGACAGAATCAACTTTCGGTTTTGGTTTTAAAATTGGATCACACATTGTTGTCACTAATTTAGGTATTTAGAAAAGTGAGTGGCAAATGAAACACGGTATTCGAAATCAATCAAGTTTAAAGCTTGAAGGAAGATTTATTGTGCTTCTGAGACTGAATGGTTTTGTGAAGTACTTAGGGCATAGAGGGAATATAGTACAAGAGACACATTGACCTCCTACTTAGTGCTTGTAAGTACGCATACATACCATCTCATGTAATAGGTTTTATTATCTAAAATGACTAAAGCATAAATATATTCATGTAATAAAATAGGTCTTAATATTCCAGCATAATAGTGAATATCAAATTTATATTTGTGACGTTTAATAACTTCATGAGAACTATTCTTTATTTTTAGAATGCAAGAAAATCATTTCACTTTATGAAAGCATAGAAATAATACTAATAATATAATAATAATGTTTGCATCTATATATATTTATTCGGAATTAAAAATTAAATTTATTGTGTTAAATGTATATAAAAGCGAAAATAAGTTTGTTAACAGAAATCAGGCTATTCGTTTGATTTGAAGTATATTGTTTAGTCCCATGAACAAAGAGACCTTGTTTAGTCGTAAACAAGCCCGGCAGGTCTTGTTTAGGACTAAAAGATGCATGGAAATAACCTTCCCATCCAAATTAATTTCGTGGATTATGAGAAATATCAATTCCAGCTAAATTCTAGGATTACTGGATTGGATACTTAACATACATTTACTAGAAAATGTGTTTCTCAATGAATATAGTTGAACTCTAATGTGTTGGTGTTTCAAATAGATTGGTTTGTGTAATATTGGTCAATGCAGTAGATTGCTTCTTAAATGCCAGTCTTTCTTGTTTCTATTTCTTTTTTCTTTTAATGGAATTAAATTTATTTATTTTAAAGTAAGTTGATATATATATATATATATATATATATATATATATAAATATATGATATTATATATATATATATAAGTTATATATATTATATATATATATTTATTTATATATATTATATATATATATTATTTATATATATAAGTTGATATATTTATATAAATTCTATATGAAAAATTCTATATATATATATATATATATATATATATAAAGATTTCACACAAACACGTGAAACAACAATCAATGATCGAATCACAATAAGAAATGGGAAAACAAGACTCAGTTGGGTTTTTGACTCTGACGAAGACCGCTTGTTACGGTTGAAAGATCTTAGTCTTGTTTTCCCATTTCTTATTGTGGTTTGATCATTGATATATATATATATATAATGAAAGGTCCGTGTGGACAATAAACACTTTAACACATAGAAAAGAACACAGAAAGACACTACAGAACTCACTTCGATATTTCGACATCCGTCGTCATCGGGAAGAAGTGCGAATTTTCAGTCAGTCCCCTACTTTCTCCTACCGTAGACCTTCCAACCTTAAATCCATTTTTACCCATATTTCCAACAGCCCCTGTGCTAGCAGAGGGATGAAGCGATGTGAACGCCGTAACTGCCAAACCTGTCCCCTAATTAACTCCAGTCCTTACTTTACTTCCCCTCTCAGTAACAACTCCTATCCTGTTCCTTCTGATACATCTTGCACTTCCTGTAACTGCGTTTACCGTTTGGAGTGTACTCGATGTGATGCTTTTTATGTTGGCTTGGCTTCAACCAAGCTGAGCCTGCGTATGAACAATCACAGGGCGTCCGTTGGTCAGCGCAGAGACCTACCCATAGCTATCCATGCTAATTCCCATGACCTCCCTTTCAATGATTGTTTCAGGGTACAAATCCTCAAACAAATCCCCGAGTCTAATTCCCATGTCACCCTTAGAGCTTCCGAAGAGGCATTCATATGCCTCCTTGGGGCTCGTTCTCCTCCCGGTCTCAACCTGTACCGTTAATTATTTTTTATTTTTTATTTATTATTATTATTATTTTATTATTATTATTATTATTATTATTATTTTATTATTATTATTTATGTTTTATTATTATTATTTCGTATTTTATATATTTTTTATCTTGTTTTCTAAATAAATATTGGAGGGATTTCTATTTTTCCTCTCCTCCGCTGGGGAGCAGCATAGCGGTGGTTCCACGAGTTACTCTGGAGGCCAGTAGCAGTTTGCTTCTCAACGCGAGTACTTCGCACTTCTTCTCGATGACGACGGATGTCGAAATATCGAAGTGAGTTCTGTAGTGTCTTTCTGTGTTCTTTTATATGTGTTAAAGTGTATATATATATATATATATATATTATATATATATATATATTCTCTTTATATTAACCTGTACTATCCTTTTAATCTATTTATAGCAATAACTAAGCATGAGTCATCGATTTTAATTTAACATGTCACTTGGCCAACTCCTTTTCCAGTTGAACCCTGTTAGCAGGAGGTTAGTTCGTAGGATCGAATCTCTCAGTCTTAAGATCGTGAATGCCGAGACTGTGGTTAATTTTAATGATACTTGTTTAAAAGAGGATCTGCTGCCTATTTATACCAATATATATATATATATATATATATATATATATATATATATATATATATATATATACCATATATTAAGAATAATAGTTTTTTTACTTTCGCAAATATCTAAACCTATTAAAATAATTACTTCATAATTGAATATTCAACTTTTTAAGGTATGTGTCTTAAAATTTAGGCAAACTGCAGATCCAGTTCTGTCTTATTCAGAAGTAATAAATTTGAAATACCAGTCATCTTAAGAGAGATTGGTACAAACCCTTTGGATTCACGTTTTTGATATTATCATCAGGGTTACTAGACTGTCATGGTAATCACATCCAAACCTAGCAAACCAGTGTTTGTCTACTGACGAATAGAGAAAGAGAGTTTAGCGTACAACACTGTTTTGATCTGGAACTGGATCTACAGATTTGTAAATAGTTGCAGTGCCAGACAATAGCTGAAGTACCTATGAGTTGATGTTTCCAACAGTAATATTTTTTTAGTGATAAGATAGATCTTTCACAAATTAATTTTTGTTTATGGAAGTTCTGAGCTATGTTTAGGAATACTTTGTTCTTTAATTCTTCAGTTGATACCACAAACGTTGAGAGTGGGCTCATTTTAATAGTACTGTCTTCATTACGGACCCTTCTATTAGGGTCAAAGACAGTCGAGGAAGTCTTTGAGAAAATATATTAGCAGTTTTATCTCCTTGATGATAGAGTCTCATGCTAGTAGACAGGCTTAATTTGTTCACATGCTTCCACAGGTAAGGTGACTTAAGGCTTGCTTTTATCGAATCAGCATGAGTACCTCTTGTGATAATAGGCAGAGTTTGGCGAAAGTCACCTATTAAATATGCCCAATTATCAATTTGATACAGCTTATTATTAGGTAGCAATTAAGTCGTACAAACAGATGTACAGATACCGTACAAGAAAACACTCTCTTTTATATAATATTACCGTCTTTTTCCGAAAATAAGACATCCCTCGAAAATAAGTCCTAGCGTGATTTTAGGGACGTTTTGGACTGACTATAACCCCTCCCCTGAAAATAGGCCCTAGTTAAGATAATGTGAAAATATAATTTGTTAAAAAATTGCTGTTGAATGTAGTAGGTGTCTCTAGCTGCCGTAATATTTCAGAGAATTCTTTGGAAAAAAATATTCCAAGAAATTCCTTGTTTACTTCGAAAGTTCGTTTCTAGCAGGCTACTTAGACAAGAAGTATTCATTTAACGATAGCTATGTTACAAGACATGAGAGATTCAGACCAATGGTTCTACAGGAAATAGATTTGGAAGAAAATCAGAATGGAATTCAAAATTTTGATAATTTATTACTATGTTCCAGAAGATAACATGACAGTAATCGAATAAATTCGATACATTTGGAAATACTCAAATCAAAGTCAAACCCAGCTATTCAGTATGATTTAAAACTTTTATAGCTAGGAGCTTACAATTTTTGAAAATGATAGGTATGGACTATTAGACTAGAATAGTGAAAAAACTTGATATTTGTCAACAAGCATAACATCACTTTCATAAGGAAAGAGTCAATTAATCACACTTCAATAATACCCAAAGATACTATGATTTATAAACACAAAATAATTTTCAACTGATATTAAGTTTTGTTCAAAAGTGCAATATATAGTTTGATTAGAGCATTTTGTTATGCAAATCCGTCATTCCATGGAAAGCAGAAGATATTTATGTTCATTGCCAGTGATTTTTTACAAGTAAAAATATTATCCTCTTATTCTGATATAAGTCAATGAGTCATTTAAATTTTTCCATTATAAACACAATTTTATTCACTGGATTCACTCAAACAATTTCGAAGTCAATGTAAACAATGTAAATAAATATCAATAAAATCGACGAGTATAGCAGGTGATCCCTTAGTCTAGGATAAACAATCAGTTTTTATAGCTTTATTACTCTTTCCGTCATTGAATATTTCATGAATTTTTTTTAAAAACTGCTAATTTTTTGTTCCAATTTTGGGAAATTTTCATGTTTATTACTTTACTATAAGTAAAGTATAGTGATCGTGAAAAAATTCGATCTCGAGATTTTGACGGAATTACATGTTTTGAGGTCCCAGAAGTAGTTTTATGAAGTTTTTTCGATGATGTCTGTGGGTGGATGAGTGGGTGGGTGTATTAGCATTGCTTGTTACCACGCTACGGTCCAGAATCTTTCATGGATCAAGTTGATATTTTACACAAAAATTGGCCCCATAAAGACGGAAAATTGCCCCATGATGGGAAAGTCACTTTTTTTGCCAAAAACCGTTTTTTAGAAAACATTTATTTCTCCTAAACTGATAACCCTAGAGTTTCAAAATTTTAACATTATCTTTGAGGTTACAAATGGAACAAACGAAAAATATATTAAGAATTTTAAAACAACGGGAAATATTTTTTTTTCAATAAAATGTCAAAATTTTGACTTATAATTCAATCTCAAACCTTGTGAGAGCGATACAAGCCATACTGTTTGACGGATCAAAATGAAGCTATGCCTAAAAATAAAACATTATGTAGAGAATGAGATGAGATATTTTTTTCAAAATTACTTTCGCTAAAGGGGCGTTACAGTACGATTTCTGTTTTCAGAAAATGTTTTTTTGACGCAAACGGCTCATTAAAATTGACCAAAAATGGAACGAAAAATTAGCAATTCATAAAAAAAAATCATGAAGTTTCAATTACGGGAAAGAGCAATAACGCTATAAAAACTGTTTGTTTATCCTAGACTGAGAGATCACCTGCTATACTTTCGAATTTTTTATATTTTTTTACATTGTTTACATTGACTTCGAAATTTTTTGAGTGTATCCACTGAGATAAAATTGATATTTATAAAGGAACAATTTAAATAGTTTATTCACTTTTATGAGATGTAAGAGGAATAATATTGTTACATGTAAAAAAATCACCGCCAATAAACATAAATAAATTACCTTTGTCTTCCATGGCATGATGGATTTGTCTCATGAAATGCTTTAATAAATCTGTATATTGCACTCTTGAGCAAAACTTAATATCAGTTACAATTACATTATAATTGTGAATGTAGTACCTTTCTATGATATTGAAATGTAATGAATGGACTCTTTCCTCAAGAAAGAGGACTTATGTTTGTTGAGAAATATCCAGTTTTTTTTTACAATTCTAGTCTAAAAGTTCATATTTATTATTTTCAAAAATTAGAAGCTCCCAACTATAAAAGATTTAAATTATATTGAATAGCTGGCTTTGACTTCGATTTGAGTATGTAAACTGGTTAATTACTAATATATTTTTTCTCAATATACATTCATAGCAAACTTATAACAGAGTACAAAAGGCAGGAAAAGGATAACACTCACTCAGAAAAAATTCGTATATATGATATTTGACAAAGGGGAAGAAAAATGATCTTATTAAATACTAAGAAACCATAAAATTCCCAGTATAATAATTCTATAAAAAACCAAAAATGTAAAAGATAATTCAAAATTGAAATCTTTCGTTTAGAGATTAATAAATGTAATTATCGTACATCTTTAATTATAAATCATCTTAAAACCATATTTTTTCTTCGCTGTTTATGATGTTTTTCAGAGAAAAAAAGGGTATTTTCCTGTTTTAAATTTGAAAATTTTACTTTAATATTCATTGTAGAAGGATGTCAAGTAAACGATGTAAGAAATCCACTGGCTATTTGGACAGAGGCCATGTTCTCTTGTAGGAGAATATTTCGTATCAAGAAATGTTCACTTTGGTTTTTCAAAAATGTTATTACTGCTGTAGTTATACTAATGAAATTATTTGCATCAGCTGTGTGATGTACCAAAATAAGCTTATATATTGATATGTCCTTCAATCACTATCTGTACTACCTCAGGAATGAAAGACTAATAATCATATCCTATTTAGATGTTTACATTATGCTTAATTGAGACGTTATATATTATATACTCAAGAAATTTGATATAAAGTTACTTATAGTAAAGTTGAGTGAAGGCCACTCCAGATTTTTTAATAATCCGTTTAGCGTTAAAAAAACGTTTTCTGAAAACAGAATATGTACTATAATACCCCTTTGGTGAATGTAATTTTGAAAAAAATGATCTCAACTCATCCTCCTAAGAGTGTTCTTTTTTTAGGTATAATTTTATTTTGATTCTTTAAATGGAATGGTTTGTATCGCTCTCACAATCTTACATATAGTATTTTAAGTAAAAATTTTTACATTTTATTGAAAAAATGTATTTATTGAATTGAAATGTATTTATGTTTATTGGCGGTGATTTTTTACATGTAATAATATTATTCCTCTTATATCTCATATAAGTCAATAAATTATTTAATTTTGTTTATTACTAGAAAACATACCCGTCTTTGACAGAATCAAAAATTCTATTATACTTGGTATTCAAAAATATCAATTATAGTATTTTACTAATACTATAATTAGAAATTATAGAATAGTAGAAAATACCATTATTAGTACTGTGTTAAACAAATGCCTCTGTATACACCACATTAGCTGTCTGTCCTTCAGGTTCACGGAAGAACAAACAGTTGGAACCTCTGACTCTTGAGCAAGTAAACTATAGTTGACCACGTGAGAAAAACTTGGTCTCACTAACTTGAATTCCTGCGTTAGATAAAGTCTCCCTTTGCGACTTAGTTAACGTCATTGCGAAATAGACTCTGACAGGACTTTGCAATCATTTCAACGGAAAGAGACAGTTGCTCGGAATCAATGGTATGTGTGGTATACACACAGACTCCCCAATACCACATCCAGTCATTATGTCTGCCTCTACGGCATATCTGTGTAGAGCACGAACTCAGAGTCGTGTCCCGTTGCACAGTTTTGGGGCACTCATGTTTCGTAACATGAAATTTGTTACTGCTACTAAATTGCAGCATGATTGGTGCTCCTACTTTAAGTTTTTACTCATGAGCAGGCAGTCCAGGAGAAATAAATTCAGAGTCAAGAAATTCAATTAGATAATGAACTGCTTCTTCATCACTAATCCAATCTCTTTACTGACTTGTAAGTTCTTTCCTCGGTATGATATTGCGTAAGAACTTGTTTGTTGATTTTTCCTGCCTGTTCATATTAAGAGTTGAGAATTGCTCGTTTACAAAACTATTTATTCGTAATAGATAGTACATCATCAACTCTGGGAAACACCTTTTCAAAGATGTCAAATACGCAATATATTCATATGCTTCAATGAAATTAAAATCAACAACAATACCTACTTGCCACACCTGTGTATTTTCAAAACAAACTTGTCTGTGAAGTTAGGAAAATACGCTTAAAGCCCTTAGAACTTCGTTTCTGTACTGAATTATGAATCTATTTAGAGCCCGTATTTTAAGTTAGGTATACCCAAATCCAGTGTCAAAGTTTCAGCTCGCTATGTCTTATGATGGCTGAGTTTACTTGTGACAAACGTTTTTGCTTTAAACGTCCATAACTTCACTTCTACGTTGAATTTCCAATCAATTCAGAGCCTATATTTTAAGTTAGACCTACACAAATCTACTGTAAAAGTTTCAGCTTTATATGTCTTAGGGTAGCTGAGTTTACTTGTGACAAAGTTTTGCCGACAAACAGACAAACCGACAAACCGACAGAAATTTTTCTAAGGGTGGATTCGGTTTCTCCAATGTATAAAACGTAAAGAAAACTTGAAATGAGTCAGTTCTAAGCAATGTACAAACAAAATCATTATTTTATTTATAAAGATAAACATCAAGTTTATCTCAGTGGATTAGCTCAAAAAATTTCTAAGGCAATGTAAACAATGTAAAAAAAGTGCCCATTTTTGTGTAAAATATCAACTTGATCCATCAAAGATGCTGGACCGTAGCGTGGTAACAAGCAATGTTAACACACTCACCCACCCATCCACACATACACACAGACATCATCGCAAAAACATCATAAATCGACTTTTGGGACCTCGAAACATATAATTCCGTCAAAATTTCGAGATCAAATTTTTTCACGATCACTATACTTTACTTATAGTAAAGTAAAAATACTAAATACATTCGGCCAGAAATGTTGACCGAATATTTCTAATTCATTTATGGCTAGGTATATTTGTGAAGTGACAAAGAAATTTTTCAAAAAATTGGGACAACTGGGAGCCATGACTACTCGTATGATTATATATTATATAACTTTGTAGGTTTTAAATAACTTTGTTTAGTAATAACAAAAATCTGGGGTGGCCTGCACTCAACTTTACTATAAGTAAACTTAATATCAAACTTCTTAGGTATATCATATATAACGTCTCATTTAAGCATAATGCAAACATCTAAATGGGAGATGTTTATTCATCTTTCATTTCTGAGGTAGCACACATAGTGATTGATCGACTTATCAATATATAAGCTTATTTTTGGACATCACACAGCTGATGCAAATAATCTCATTAGCATAACTACAGTAGTAATAACATTTTCGGAAAGCCAAAGTGAACATTTCTTGATACGAAATAATCTCTTACAAGAGAACATGGCTTTTGATCAAATAACCAGTGGATTTCTTACATGGCTTACTTGACCTTCTTCTACATTGAATATTTAAGTCAAATTTTCAAATTTTAAGAAGGAAATACTCTTATTAAAAAAAATTTCGTTTTAAGATAATTTATAATTATGGATGTATGATAATTACGTTTATTAATCCTCAAAGGAAATATTTCAATTTGAATTATGCTTTACATTTTTGGTCTTTTAGAGAATTATTATATTAGTAATTTTATGGCTTCTTAGTATTTAATAAAATGATTTTCCTTTTTCTTTTTCAAAAATCATATATACCAATTTTTTCTGAGTTTGTGTTATCTTTTTCCTGCCTGCTGTACTCTGTTATATGGTTGCTATGAATGTATATTGAAAAAAAATATATTAGTAATTAGCCAGTTTACATACTCAACTCAAAGTTAAAGCCAGCTATTGAATATAATTTAAATCTTTTATAGTTGGGAGCTTCTAATTTTTGAAAATAATAAATATGAACTATTAGACTGGAATAGTGAAAAAACTGGATATTTCTCAACAAACATAACTCCTCTTTCTTGTGGAAAGAGTCCCCATTCGTCACATTTCAATATCATGGAAAGATACTACAATTAACAAAGTCAAAGTATTTATAACTCATATTAAGTTTTGTTCAACAGTGCAATGTATAGATTTATTAAAGCATTTTATGAGACAAATCCATCATACAATGGAAGACAAAAGAAATTTATTTATGTTTATTGGTGATGATTTTTTACATGTAATAATATTATTCCTCTTATATCTCATATAAGTCAATCAATTATTTAAATTTATCCATTATAAACATGAATTTTATCTCAGTAGATTCGCTCAAAAAATTTCTAAGTCAATGTAAACAATGTAAAAAATCTGGAGTGGCCTGCACTCAACTTTACTATAAGTAAACTTAATATCAATGTTCTTGGGTATATAATATATAACAGCGTTTCCCAAAGTAAGCGGTGGTTTGATATGGTGGGGGGGGGGGGGGGCAGCTCAAAAATAGGCGGTTGGGGGGCTACAGTTGATGGCGACAGTGTAGCTAATGTAGCAGCTGTCGCTGATACAATACTTACACCGTCGTCCCAAACTGTTGGCGGTAACCATCAAAAACCATACAAGTAATAAAAATTAGAAATAAGAATTTCAAAAGATATGCCGCTCTTTTACCTGAGGATTAAGGGGTCAGCCCCGGACGAAAGTAAGAGAAAGTTTTCGGTCAAAATAAAGGGAATAAAAAGATAAGCTGCTCTTTCACGTATGTCCTATGAATTAAGAGGTCAGCCTTGATCGGAAGTAAATGAGTTTTCGGTCGAGATAAGAAGAATAAAATGATCGTTACCTATATAAATAGTAAACCGCAATCTCAATTCTGTAAAGAGATATTGTGGATGTAGATTGCAAGCTAAGTGCACCATATGTATACAGGTATATATATATATATATATATATATATAGAGAGAGAGAGAGAGAGAGAGAGAGAGAGAGAATATAGGCAAAAATTTTTCTGCTTAAGAATACACATATATATTTGAAAGTGTGTGTATGTAGTTATATATATATTGTGTGTGTATGCGCGTTTTGTAAGAATGCAACGATGCAATTGAGTGTGTGTATATATATAAGAAAGTTGCCCTTCTTAGATGTACTGATCCATAGGTTACCTGAAGAGTTACGCTTTAGTGTATATAGAAAACCTACTAATGTACTTGCATATATTCACTTTTATTCTTCCCATCCAAAAAATGTTAAAATTTCTGTTTTTAGAAATCTGTTTTTGAGGGCGTTAAGGGTGTGCTCTCCTGAATTCCTTAATGATCATTAATGATCATTTAAATCATTAAAAACACGTGTAAAACAACACCAATACAACGTAAATAGACAGGAAAAAAGTGGTGCCTTATTCTCGCATATAAACATTGAAAATCATTATATTGATTGGACAGGAGCTAAACTTATTACCTATCAAAAATCGATGTTGTTCAGAAATATTATTGAATCGTCTCTAATTAAATTTAATAAATCAAATATTATAAACATTAGTAACGGTCTCTTCAAACTTGATACTTTCGTTACGAGGGCAATAGCCTCTTCAAAGAGGGTTGATAGCTAGAGGATGGTTTTTTACTCTTTCTTACTGTACTCCTTTGTTTCCCCAAACATCCCTTTCTGGACATTGGTCCTTTCATGCGCTTTCACCCTTTTAAAATACTATTCTTCCCTCCCACTCTTCACAACCCCTTACCAGATGTTTTCTGCAACAAACTCACAGTCAACAAACAACTAGGCTACATGGTCCGACTCCAAAGCTCGTCTCAGGTATGTGAATATTTCATTTTAATTTCAATCTTGTATTATTCAGAATTTTTAAATATACTAAAGATGTGACAGAATAGGAGTCTATCAATGCATGAAAACTACTAAAGGGTTTAAAAGGGTTACTGTGCAGTGTCGGAAACATTTGAAACCTCGGAAGGTAACAAACTTGAGATTTATTTTTCCTTTCTCCAAAAAAGTTAAACCTGAATAGAATAGGTTAGTTCTGATAGGCTTTTTGGCATATCTTTCCATTTTTAGCAAAGTTTTCATACATGTTCATATTATTCATGAACACACGCACTTACGCACACACACACACACACACACACACACACACACATTAATTCACTCAAACCTGTCCACCCACACACACAGACATATACACAGAAACATACACACACATACAGACAAAGCCTACCTACACACACATAGAAACACCTAAGCTTTACCTTTATCTTTATATATTACATATGTACTCTATATTAGGCATTTATATATATATAGATATATATTTCTTAAATGTTTTTTTTTCTCCTGAATAAAGGATGGCAACCCAACAGCAAGCAAAAAAGAAGTGTAGGCAGTATAGGGTGGAATATCTGAAATATGGATTTGTATCGGCACCACAGAACCAACAGCAGCCTATGTGTCTGCTGTGTGAGAAAGTGTTTTCAAACGAAGCCATGAAACCTTCTAGACTTTTGGAACATTTGACAAAAGTACACTCTGATAAAGCAGACAAAAATATAGCATATTTTCAGGCACTTCGAGAAAAGTTTCAGAAACGAAAAACTATTGGTAATATGTTTTCTAGCACTTCACAACAATCCACTGACGGTTTGCGTGCTTCATACAATATATGTTTGCTGATTGCTAGATCTGGTAAGCCTCGTACGGTTGGGGAGGAACTTATTCTGCCTGCAGTAAGAGAGGTTCTGCACACAGTTGTACATAAGTCACCTGACGAAATTATAAAAGCTCTCAGTAATAACTCGGTTCAAAGAAGAGTAGATGAAATGGCTGAAAACATTGAAGAAGCATTGTGCAACATTCTTGCCACAACACAATTTAGCTTGCAGTTAGATGAGTCCACTCTACCAGGAAATGAATCTTTGCTTCTCGCGTATGTTCGATTTATCAAAAATGAAAAGTTGGTTCAAGAACTGTTATTTGCACGGCAACTTAAAACAGACACTAAAGGAGAGTCAGTATTTAATGTTGTTGAGAATTTTTTCAGAGAGAAAAACATCCCACTTTCCAACATTCTTGCGTGTGCAACAGATGGAGCGCCATTCATGATAGGTCATCATCGTGGCTTCATCAGTTTCTTGAAAAAAGCCATACCTGGTGTGCTTACGGTGCATTGTGTAATCCACAGGCAGCATCTGGTAGCAAAAAACATAAGTGGTCGACTTCACAAATCAATTAATATTGTTATCACAGCAGTAAATAAGATCAAGGCACATTCTCTCAATTGCAGACTGTTTCGACAGCTTTGCGTTGATAATGATGAAGAGTTTGAGCGTTTATTGCTACACACAGAAGTTAGATGGCTGTCAAAGGGAAACTGCCTGAAACGTTTCTATTCTTTGTTTGATACAGTTGTAGAATTTTTCCAAGAGTCTAGTACTGGGCTCTGTAATGATCTAAAAAACATTAAGAATCTCAATTGCTTATTTGTCAGATATATTCACAAAATTCAATGAAGTTAATTTGCAGTTGCAAGGAAATGATGTCAACCTTATCAAAGTCCAATCTGCTATCTCCACCTTCCTGTCTAAGTGTAAGTTATTCAAACGAAACATAAGCCATCATGATCTCTACCAGTTTCCAAGCCTATGTGAATTGGATAAAGAAAAGAGCATATCAGATGATGACCTTCAAGTGTATTGCGCTCACCTAGAAGAGTTGCAAAGAGAGATGTCTGAAAGATTTCAGGATCTTTTATTGATGAAAATACCAGACTGGGTAATCAATCCATTCTTAGAAGTCAGCAGTGAGGAGACAGGAGAGTCAGAAGAAGAATTAATTGCAATTCAAAACGACATTGAGCTAAGTCCAAAGTTCAAGATATCGTATCAAGACTTTTGGCTACAAAAAAAGATCTCTGACTTCTATCCAGTATTCTGGAACAAGGTGAAGATATATTTTATTACTTTTCCAACTTCATATTTGGTAGAACAGGGCTTCAGTGCAGTTGCCTTTCTTCATTCCAAGCAAAGGAACAGACTTAAAATTACCGAACGTGGGGATCTACGTCTTCTTCTTAGTGAGTTCCAACCAGATGTGGAGAAACTAATATCCCTACACCAAGTACATCCATCCCATTAGAATTAATTGTAAAATTGTGTATTTGGGTAATTAAATAAAATTGTTCATTGAATTAAATATTATTTTTGAAGACATATTTTGTGTTTAATGCTGTTGTTCTCAATTAAAAAAAAATGGTCGCATGTTTGTATTGGGGCCTATTGTGAAAACCAAATAAAATGGTTTATTTGTTTTTGAAAAATATTTTTTGTGTAATATTGTTGCTTTCAATTTGAAAAAAATATACTCTTCTGTGGTTATTGAAAGTAACTGTGAAGACCAAATAAAATGGTTAACTAAAAAAAACTATTATTTTTGAAAAACAAATTTTATGTTTAATGATGTTGTTTTCAATCTAAAAAAAGTCGCATGTGAAAATTAAGGGTAATTGTGAAGACAAAAAAAATGGTTAATGATTAGGTATTATTTCTGAAACGCAAATTTTGTGTTTAATATTGTTTTCAATTTGAAAAAAAAATGTTTGATGTGATTATTAAGGGTTATTGTTAAGATCAAATGAAATGTTTACAAGCCGACGAAGTCGAGATTGTCTACTATATCATTGTTTTTAAATACGTTTTTGTTTATAATATTGTTGTTTTCACTTCCAAAAAAATCTTAAATGTGTTTATGGGGTGGGGGCGTCAATGTAGACCTTCCTTGCAGTCTATTCTAAAAGACAAGGGGGCGCCAGCCTGAAAAAGTATGGGAAACCCTGATATATAATGTCTCATTTAAGTATAATGTAAACATTTAAATGGGAGATGCTTATTAGTCTTTTATTTCTGAGGAAGTACAGATAGTGATTGATCGACTTATCAATATATAAGTTTATTTTTGTACATCCCACAGCTGATCCAAATAATTTCATTGGTATAACTACAGCAGTAATAACATTTTTGAAAAGCCAAAGTGAAAATTTCTTGATACGAAATAATCTCCTACAAGAGAACATGGCGTTTGTTCAAATAGCCGGTGGATTTCTTATATCGGTTACTTGACCTTCTTCTATATTGAATATTTAAGTCACATTTTCAAATTTAAATCAGAAAAATACTCTTATTTTCTCTGAAAAATAACATAAACAACCAAGAAAAAATGTCGTTTTAAGATAATTTATAATTAAGGATAAACAAAAATTGCATTTAATAATCTTCAAACGAAAGATTTCCATTTTGAATTATGTTTTACATTTTTGGTTTTTTATAAAATTATTATACTGGGAATTTTATGACATCTTAGTATTTATTAAAGTCATTTTTGAAAATCATATATACCAATTTTCTCTTAGTGAGTGTTATCTTTTTTCCTGCGTCATGTACTCTGTTATGAGCTTGCTATGAATGTATATTGGGAAAAAATATATTACTAATTAACCAGTTTACATACTCAACTCAAAGTCGAAGCCAGCTATTCAATATAATTTAAATCATTTATAGTTGGGAGCTTCTAATTTTTGAAAATAATAAATATGAACTATTAGACTAGAATAGTCTAATTTTATCTCAGTTTTTTTGCTCAAAAAATTTCTAAGTCAATTTCATTGTAAAAAAATATCAAAAATTTGACAAGTGATCCCTTAGTCTAGGATAAACAAACAGTTTTTATAGCTTTATTGCTCTTTCCCGTAATTGAAACTTCATAAATTTTTTTTTATGAATTGCTAATTTTTTGTTCCATTTTTGGTCAAATTTTCATGAGTTTTTAATGAGCCGTTTAGTGTCAAAAAACAGTTTCTAAAACAGAAATCGTACTTTAACGCCTCTTTGGTGAATGTAATTTTGAAAAAAATTATTTCAAATCATTTTCCATATCATGTTCTATTTTTAAGCATAGTTCATTTTGATCCGTCAAACAGTATGCCTTGTATCGCTCTCACAAGGTTTGAGATTGAATTATAAGTCAAAATTTTTACATTTTATTGAAAAAAAATATTTCCCGTTGTTTTAAAATTCTGAATATATTTTTCGTTTGTTCCATTTGTAACCTCAAAGATAATGCTTACATTTCAAAACTCTAGGGTTACCAGTTTAGGAAAAAAAAATGTTTTCTAAAAAACGGTTTTTGGCAAAAAAAGTGACTTTTCCGTCATGCATACTAATTCTTCCCAAACAATAGGGATCTTCTTCCCTATGAGGCCCATTTTTGTGTAAAATATCAACTTGATCAATCAAAGATTCTGGATCGTAGCGTGGTAACAAGCAAAGCTAACACACTTGTGAGTGTGTGTGTGTGTGTGTGTGTGTGTGTGTGTATGTGTAGACATGTTCCACTTTATTGTATTACATGCAAGTGATACATTCTTGATATACGTTCTTTACAACCATATAGGTTAGGTTAGGTTACAGTGGCCGTCCCGAGAGAGAACACACATAGGCCGCAAACCGGCCCCTTGTGATACCACAAAAAGGAATTAGGGCTATTCTCCCCTGTCCCTGGTCCACTCGAACCATCTCGAGAGAACAATAAATCTAGACAGATCCCTGATACCAGTGGATGCTAAGTTCTCAAGATCGTCAAAGAAATATTCTCCTAGTACTTTTTTCCTTCTTTGAGCCTAACCAGGGCATTGACAGAGAAAGTGAGAAATTGTCTCTTCCTCCTCCTCGTTCTGACATGCCCTGCAAAAATCCCTCGCTTCCAATCCTAATCTGGTGGCGTGTCTACCTACGAGCCAGTGTCCCGTGGAAACAGCGATCACATTGGCTACATCTCTTCTATTCCTAGAAAGAAGATCTTTAGTTCTTCTAGAATTACAAGAAGGCCACAACTGCTTTAAAATAAGACATGTGTCCTCCTCAGACCACCTTTGTTTGATGCGTTCATCAATTCTTTGTCTGATCCAAAGCTTACATGTAGAAAGTGGGGTCCCTAAATTGTATAGGATATCCTGAGTGGGGAGAGTAGTGCCAAAGCGGGCGAGCTCATCAGCCTTGCAGTTGCCTTCAATGTTCCAGTGACCTGATACCCACATAAGTTCAACCTTAGCCCTCAATGACAGTTCATTTAGGAGCCTCTTGCAGTCTTCGACTGCCTCTGATGTACTATAGATTCCCTTCTGGGATTTATAGCACCTTGGCTATCTGGAAAAATTTTGATGCTGTCGCTGCCTAAAGAGGTCAGGGTTAACAGACGCCTAACCATCTCTCTAATAGCAGTACCTTCTGCTTGGAACACACTGCAATGGCCAGGGAGCCTAAAAGCTGTATTCCATTCAAGTGTTTCTGAAAAGATACCTCCACCAACTCTGCCCCCCAGCGTGGATCCATCGGTAAAAATCCATATGGATCGGCAGTTCGAGAACAAATCCTCCCTCCAGTCCTCCCTACGGAGAATGACTGTGGAGAACCCGCTCCCAAAAGAGGGCTTAGTAATGATGTAATCAATATCTGTAAATAAGCTTCTGTATTCCTGAAGCACAGTTGAATGTCCAATATGCGTCTCCCTCCAGGGGTTGATCGTATGTAACCTAATAGCCGAATTAACAGCCAACTACTCCCCATATAGGTCCAGTGGTGTTAAATTCAGGATAATATCCAATGCCTTTGTTGGGGTGGTTTTAAGACAGCCAGTAATATATACTTCTGCTAGTCTTTGCACCTTACCCAATTCTTTGAGGCGTATGCCCACTCGTAAGGCTTTCCACCATACCATTACACCATAAAACAAAATAGGTCTGACGACCGCCTTATACATCCAGTAAACTATCCTAGGATTTATTCCCCATCTTTTACCCACAGCCCTTCCACATGAGTAAAGAGTGTGAATAGCCTTCTTAGAGCGTTCCACAATATTGGGCCTCCAGCTAAGCTTCTTATCCAGTATTAATCCCAGATATTTAGCCTGATCCGAAAGGCCCAGCTGGATTCCATTCAGAGAAGGCATAACAAAAGGAGGACTCACTCTCCTCCTAGTAAATAGGACAACCATAATCTTTTCTGGATTAACTCCTAGTCCATGATCTATGCACCACTTTTGAGTTTTAGATAGATACCCCTTGAATCAGATCCGAGATGGTATCTATAAACTTACCTGAGACAGCTAACGCTAAGTCATCCGCATACGCAGTCACATTGCATCCTGATTCCACTAGACTAGAAGCAGCCCATTCAGGGTAATGTTCCACAGGAGAGGTGAAAGAACACCACCCTGTGGCGTACCTCTCACCGGAGTTCTCCTGATTGTGGAACCCCCCATAGACGAGCTGATTCTTCTGTGGCATAGGAGTCGAAATCGATCGCTCTACTCCTAGAGCTCTCAAGGAGCGAACAATCTACTCAAACCTAATATTATTGAAGGCTCCTTCTATGTCAAGGAAAGAAACCATAGTATATTCCTTGTATTCCAACGACTTCTCAATCTGGGATACGAGGACATGTAGTGCAGTTTCAGTAGATTTACCTTTACTGTATGCATGTTGCGTGTCGGACCATCGTGTAGGATCAAGATGTATCCGAACCTGTGCCTCTATTAGCTTTTCCAATGTCGTCAGAAGAAAGGATGACAGACTTATTGGTCTAAAGTCCCTTGCTCCCGAATGAAGCATTCTACCACCTTTAGGGATAAAGACTACCCTAACCTCTCTCCAAGAAAGAGGAACATAAGATAGTTGCAAACAGGATTCAAATATGACCTCCAACCACGGAAGAATCGTCTCTGAAGCCTCCTGAAGTTCCGCAGGTATGTGTCATCAGGCCCTGGTGATTTAAACCTTTTGAACCCAGAGATCGCCCATTTCAGGCGGTCCCTTGACACCATACTGCGGTTGACCTGAAATTTCTTATCAGAAGGTGAATTCGCCATCACATCCACCAGACAACCAGGGAAATGTGTTTCCATTAATAGCTCTAATCATTCAGAGCTTGAGTTTGTCCAGCTGCTATCCTGCCTACAAATGTATTCAGGCATAGCTGGATCCATAGCCAAGATTTTGCGAAGACGGTTACCCTCAGAGACTTCCTCTATTCTCGAACAGAATCTTCTCCAAGAGTTCATTAACTAAAGTTAGATCTAGAACCTCCCGTCTGTTAACAGTAATAAAAGTGGGGGAATAACCCCTATTACAAATCTTAATATTATTACATATAATATAATCAAAGAGTGACTCACCTCTCACGTTGATGTTGCTACTGCCCCAAGCTGTATGATGAGCATTAGCATCGGCCCCAATGATCACTGAAACTCCCAGCCTTTGCGCCCTCTCGACCGATCTGCATACCAAAGTAGATGGAAGTGGCTCGTTGTCACCATGAGCCCAATAGGTAGCTATCAGCCAGACTATCCGGCCTCTTAGCTCCACAGCGATTGTAACTGTATCTTGATCGCAAAATTCAGATATTTTGAACGAGTCAAAAAGATTCCTAATCATTATACAGGCCCTAGGTTTGCCCAAACCTGATGAATATAAAACATGAAAGCCTTTAAGCTGAAGACCACTAACCTGGTTCTTAGTGACCCATGGCTCCTGTATTAAGGCAAAATCCTCCTTCTTGTTACACAAACAAAGTGTCAGGGCAGCCACAGCTGCTTTGGAGTGGTGAAGGTTGATTTGAACAGTCTTCAATCCCACTGAAAGATTACATCGCTGGTTAGTTGGTTCCTTCACCACTTCCTGGCGATGTGCTAGGTAGTTCCTCGTCATCGATCGTCCTCAGTTCCCTGAACAACCTGATCGTAGACTGGAACTCACCTTCTCCCTCTAAGGAAGACAGACTATTTGCCCCAAGTAACCTTATGGGCTTATCAGCGCCTGTTTCCTGAGGGTCCTTAGAACAGGACGGCTAGGCAGGATCACTTGCCGCTTCCAAACGACTCCCCCTAGCATCGCCTTTATGCACCTTTAGGGTGACCGCTCCGAAACTGTAGCTGATCACCCCCTCTGTGCGTTTCAGCTCAGCCAAGGAGTCCTCGTTAAGGACGACAGTGACCTGTCGAGAGTGCTCCTTCACCTCACCCACCTTAACCATCTTCCAGTCATGAGTGGGAAGGGAAGGATTGCATTTTTTAAGGATCTTTAAGATCTTCTCGGGATCGGAAGGTTCCCCCGGAAACCAAGCCCTGGACCTTGGTCGGCTAGGAATGTCCTCCTTACCAACCGCCTCCAGTCTTGCCCCCGGCCATACCTCTCCGATCTTAGCTATAGCTAGTCTAAAAAGGTCTGCAGATCTCTGGTCCGCACATGCCATAAGCTTTATGCAGCCCTGGTACCAACCTGCATCCCTGCAACAAGGAGCCTTACCTGGGTTCTCCTCCAGAATTGCCTCAAACACACCGAGCAAGGCTATTTCCACCAGCTTCCACTGTTTCTGTGGAAATGCCCCGTCCGGTTGGCTGCAGTCGATCACCGCCCAAATGTGGTGATCCTTGACTACTTCACTAAAGGGGCGAGGTAAGCATCTCTTAGGTGAGGGTCCCTGCCTCTGCTTTTTAGCCTCCGGCACAGGATCCTCACCCAAGCGCGGCCTCTTCCCCACATTAAGCCTCAGTAAGCGCGGCCTCTTCCCCACATTAAGCCTCAGTTATTCCTCCCTATCCTTCAATACCTTCTTGGCCCAGCTCAGCTACTGCCTATTTTGCTCAGTGAGATCTTTCTCAGGTATCTCACTAAGCTTTTTCAGCACACGAAAAGCACCTCTTTTATCTCTGTAGGCTCTTAACGATGGAGAGATATTCTTCTTAGGTTTAGTAGGTCCAGTAACCTGGGATCCTACTAAATCCTTACTTTCCGGAAGGGCCAGGTTCGTCCTTCTTTTGAATGGACGTGTCCTGTTCCTTCCGAGTGGTTTTTCTGGGCTTGTCTCCAACGCCCATTACTGGTTTAGGGTTTTTATGTTCGTTAATTTCAGAATCCATACAGTTCCCACGAGTACCGGGGGGTAGATGTCCGCCTGGTGAGAGCTCCGACTGACCAGGTAAGGCTACTTACTTTGGGAGGGCGCCAGGTATCCCAAAGGCTCCGTTGGGACACCTAAACTGACCCAGGTGCCTTCCAGTCGGCGCACGGGTCGCTTGACACACCGACAACAGGTCGGTTCAGAATCCTCCTTCCACAGGATGATACGAACAAGAAAACCCAAAAGAGCCGCTTCACTCTCGTTTGTCAGAGTGAGGCAGCTTGGAGCCCCACTCTTGTCCAGGGGTCACCACACGGAGGTGAGAGTAGCGTTGGGTCAGAGAGGCTATAAGCGACGATTCATGAGCACTTGACCCCCTTACAACCATATAACTTAGAACTATAATTTCGCTATACACAATGTTGACAATGATGAAGCATTAGCAATTAGACTATATACAGGTGTTATGTAACTATATAACATGACAATTTTAGTACTTCAATTTACTAATATTATGCGAAGTGTTTTGCAATTTGCAAATTACAAATAAATTACAAATTACAAATAATAACATATTACAAATTACAAATAATATAAATTATAAATTATAAATTTTACAATTATATAAATACAATGAATTATACTATATACAATGGTAGCTAATTAAGTTATAAAGAGGATGTAAATATCAGCCTATTTCATAAACTGATCAGATCAACCTCGTTTAGAAATTTTAGGAATGACTTTCTGAGATCATTTTTCATAAGGTCTTCTTTTGAAGGTGCCCAGGTTTTCCCAATACTTTCTACTTGTCTTCTAAGTTGAAATTGTTTACTAAGATATTATGTAATATCTAAGATATTACAGTTATAAATAAGATGGTCAACATTTTGAATTCCTTCGTCACAAGGACACCTAGAGGAGTTGATCACTTTAATTTTGTAGAGATATGCTCGAATCTTTCCGTGGCCGGTCATCATTTGAGTTTCTTTATATGTCAGTTTCAGATCTATTATCTCCAGTCGAGAGTAAACTATAGGGAAGTATTCCCTTGTCACCGAACCAAGGGTACTGTTTATCCATTGTATGTTCCATTTTTGAATACTGTTCGTATTCAGTCTTTTTTTGTGGAACGACCATGGTGGCATATGATTTGTACCATTAGCCCAATTGTAGTCATTTTCTTTGCAATAGAATCTGCAATTTCATTTCCCATAGTTCCCACATGGGATCTCGTCCATGTGAAAATGACTTTTCCGTGTCTTTGGGATTATTAAGCAGGTTTCGAATATTTGTAATTATGGAGTAATGTTTTTCCGATTGGTTATTAAATCTATACTGACTTTACTTTTTGTGATGATATTTGTACTCCAGTTATTGGTCAGAGGTTTGTTTGCAGTCAACCATGTAAATGCCTCGTGAATCGCTAAAAGTTCCGCTTGGTTGTTGGAGCATCCTGGACCTAACCTGAACCCCTTCTCTTCAATAATATTATCACCAATGTAGACAACGAATCCTGCTCCTACTCCTGAGTCCGTCTTGCTTCCATCAGTGAAGATTTTGTATACTGTTGTGTCATCATGAATGTCAGAACGAACTATTTTTGGGTATTGTCCGGGATGAGGCCAGTATTTGAAATTTAAATTAGAACAATATGTTTGAGTTATATTGTTTGACGACCTTAAATGATATTGAAGATATAATTCTTCAGCTTCGATCAAAATTGGTTTCATTCCAGCTAGAATGCATAGAGCGTCCAGAGAGATTGTGCGATACCCACGAACTATTCGTGTAGTCATTATTCTTTGCACTCGTTTCAGCTTTTTGCTATTATATTTCACTGCTAATACACTATGCCATAGAGGTATAGCATATAAAAGCATTGGTAGCACAGCCACTTTATATATAATTTGTAATGCTTCAGAGTCTAAACCCCAGTGTACCTTTGCTGCTCAGGACAGGATATGCATGAATTTGTAGACCTTTATCACAGATTGTAGCTATATGTATATTCCACTTCCATTTGTTTGTCAGAGTTACTCTTAAGTATTTCATACTCTGCACACTTTTCATTTTCGACTGTCCCAGATATAATACTAACTCTGATTTGTAAAGTTTTCTGGTTACATGCATATAACAAGATTTACTTATGGAGAACGTTATTCTGTTTTCTTCCGCCCATTTATTTACTTTTCTTAAGGATTCGTTAGCTATAATCGCTGCCTCCTCTGGACTTTGGGCTGCAACCATTAATAAATAATCATCAGCAAAGGCAATTACTTTAGTATTAGTGGGATAAACTAATGTTAGTGATGAATTAAACATTATGATCCAGTATCCAGGTCCACTGTAGGAACCTTGAGGACAGCCTTTTTAGACTCTACGGCGACATACGTAGCCTTTGATCTGGATATAAGCTGTCGTTTCAGAGAAGTAGCTTCTTGGCAGTTTGTATAAATTCTTAGGGCAGTCTTTATTGTACAATTTCTGGATTATGGCAGGCCACCAGACAGAGTCAAATACTTCCGCAACGTCCTTAGAGAAGCTGTCCTTAACAAATGAATTAGCCTCCATTAAGGCATCTACAGTGCTACGTTGAGGCCTGAAACCAAATTGTTGATTAGATATACATCCTTTCCTTTCTAGATGCCACATAATTCTGTAAATGTGCAGACGCTCAAAAAATTTACCCAGAGTTGGCAGAAGGCTTATTGGACGATACTTATCTACGGATTCTGAGAACTGTTTAGAAGGTTTGACAATTGGTATAATTTGTGATACTTTCCTCTGTTTTGGAAAGTAACCACGTTTAAGACATTCATTAAATAAAGTTGCAATAATAGTGAGAAAAAATTGAAAGAACTTTTTGATAACTAGGTTAGTAATACCATCTTCACCTGGGCATTTGTTAGGGGCAGATCTTTCTATTAAAAAGGCTATCTCGTCTTTACTGAAAAGCAGGTCATACATACCGTCTTCTTTTTTCAATGTTGCAAAAGTAGTAGCTGATCTAATTTTTCCTGCGGCATTTTTATATGGAAAACTCCAAGGATTGTTTTTGTTAACATTGCCACAGTATATTTTCCAGGCTTCCAGTTTTGCTGAAGCTATTTTGTTTTTATATAAATTCTTCTTATTATAATATTGCCTTTTACGCTCTTCTCTCAGGTTAGGATCGTGCTTCGTTCTTTGGTAAAAATGTCTCAGCTTATTGACGGAGCTTCTCAGTACTCCTAATTCATCATTCCACCAAGGGACCTTACGTTTCGTATTGTTAACTTTGTTCGTAGATTTTGTAGTTGGCATAGATCTTTTGCAAGCCGTTTGAATTGATTGAGTTATTTTCTGGATAACTTTATCTAAATCAGGATTATTTGTGATGTAATCTGCCATTTGTTGGTTTATAGACTGAAGAGAACTATAATAACTATAAACTGTTTGCCATGGTTTTACAAATTTGCTGACCAGATATTTCTCAGATAGCTTCAGTAGCTTTTTCTATGAATAAATCCCAGTTAGGTCTGTCAGTTCTGTATTTAAAAGGTGAAGACGTTGAGTCGATGAAGAGTACATTGCTTAGGTAGAAACTAATGTAACTATGGTCAGAAGCACTTTCGTCTACATTATTTGTCCAATGCATGATTTTGTTGACCATGTTCTTACCTGCAATGGTAAGGTCGATATTGCTTTCGCCATTAATTGTTTGGAAAGTAGGTAATCTATCTCTTTCATTCAATATAAATAGCCCCTTTGAGGCTAGAAATTTTTCTACAGCTCTGCCTCTTTCATTTGTCAAGCTGTCATACCATGACGTAGACCTGCAATTACTGTCCATGGAGAGTAATATATTACTACCCGCGTAGTCAATTGTAGTCTCTAGCCTTTGGATTTGTGTATTAATATCAACATTTCCATCAAGGTATATACTACAAATCCACTAAGTAGTGTCACCTAGTAAAATACTTGCTAATATAAAATCCTCATTCGATAGCTGTGTGTGAAGCAGAATATCAATATTTCTATTCGTCACAATAATTGCTGCCCTCTTTTACCCTCACCAGCTTGCAGTATTTTGTATCTCGAAGGGAAGCCAGCCACCCTATGTTTAATATTATAAGGTTCTTGTAACAGTAGAATGTCCATATTCTTTTCCAAGATGTATTTATTCATATTGGCTGTTGCTGAACGAGATTTTTGCACTTTAATTTGTAAACACTTAACCGTCATACTTTTGATGTTGTTTTTACTGGCCATAATCAATGTTTTCCATTCTACGTTGTACTGCAAGTCTGTATGTTGAACAAGATCTATCCATTGCTGTGTGGCTATCATAAACTCTTATCTCAGACCTATTGTGACTGTTGAATGTCACGTAATTAATGCAACGATGCTTCTCCTTTTCATCCCTGTTAACTATACAATCTTTTAAAAGATGACTTCCAGCACATATAGGACAGATAGTAGCATTTTTGCACTTTGCTGTACCATGATTGTACTTGAATTGAAGCAGCGAGGGACAAACACGTAGTCGGTGCATCTACACATTGACCAGCCGATTTTTAATTTTTCTTTGATGAGACTCTGCCTTAGAGTTGGGTGAACTTCAATAACTAAATGGCGAGATTTTTTAACCTTATTCTCTCTAATGAGTTTAGAATATATAGAATTTTCAACATCAGTATAATTTTGAAACATCTCTGAGTTCTGTTTTACGATCATTTCTGCAGCATTTTCCAAAGTTATCTCCTGTGGAATGTTATAGACAATTAGTCTAGGTTTGTACTTAGACACTGGCTCTGCCTTTAACTGATCAAATTTACTTATTTCAGTACAGAGCTTAGTTATATCTTCCTGATTAGTAGTCTTCAGTTTAACCTTTCCATTGTTTATTGCCTTCACGACAGGAACACCAACATTTAATTCGCTAGGATTAATCTAAGATTTCAATAAATTCTTCACCTCATCACTGGTTTTTATTACTTCATGGCTAACTACAACAGAGTACACAGGCTTGCGTTTCTCTTTTGGAAAAGTCTTAGCAGCAACACTGGCATAGCTGGGCTTAGGATTACACATATGATTTTTCAGAGTAGCCATTTCATTCTTTACATTAACATAGAAACTATTTAAATCACGTATGGCATCTAATATAGTTCTTTTTAAGTCTTTCCTTAAATTTCCACTTACTTGGGAAAAGTTTGTCAAAGAAGTTAATGCATTTTCAAACAATAAATCATTGTTTGAAGTCATATTTTTAAATTAAATAGAGTTTGGTCAGATTGAAATAAAGGAAAATAATTTATTATTCATCACAGCAGATTAACCGGTCAATGATAGGTGAAGATTTCAATAAACTTCCAACAAGCAAGTAGTTTTTCATCAAAGTAAACAAACTGAAAAAATTAAATATTTAAGTATCTCAGAATCGAATCTGACATTAAGCAAACAACAAATCCAACCTCAACTAAGGCTAGCACAAAGAACTACATTTGGTAGAAGGCTCTATGAGCTTAGTGAGTAATGCAGATCTTC
This sequence comes from Hermatobates lingyangjiaoensis, assembly GCA_026182355.1. NCBI lineage: Eukaryota > Metazoa > Arthropoda > Insecta > Hemiptera > Hermatobatidae > Hermatobates > Hermatobates lingyangjiaoensis. Next base: position 6,519,784 of record JAPFBL010001617.1, read on the forward strand.
ATAATAACTTTGTATGTCACTGGTTGTTAGCAGACGTTATAAACACAATAAAAATTGAATCCGTTTCTGGAAAACTCCAGTAACACTCACTCCCACAGAATTCAGTCTGATCTTTCTGATGGGAACAATTAAAAAACAATAGTAATTCAAAGAACTTATATACCTTCAAAGTTGAAACAGCATCAAAATTACGATGTTTACCAAAGCACTTGTCAACACCTGTCTGTGTGTCCATATCTTTTACCAGCTTTCAATGCTCCGATTTCTTGCCCATCTAAGTACAGTAGAGTATGGAAATTGTGAATATTGTGGATCTTGGTCCTGTTTGGAGGCCTCTTTTGCTAGTAAGTCGCCTAGTTCATTGCCACATAGTCCTGCTTGTGCTTTAACCCATAATAGGAGATCATTATTTTGTTTTCTAGTAGTAGGAGCTTTGTTATAATTTGTTCTATTAAAGGTAAATGGATTCTATTATTTTTTAATGCTTGCAATGAAATTTTACTGTCAATTTTGATACATACTGTTTGTTTGGACATATCTGTGCCTTCCATCCATTCGAGAGCTTTTAGTATGGCTTTTATTTTTTAGCCTGATTATTTGAGCAAGCTGGAGCGAGGCGATATCCTTTTTCCATAATGACGTTGCCTTGGAGAAGAGCTACAAACGCACATCCTACGTGCACGCCCTCTTTGCTGCCGTCTGTGTATATTTCAAAAATGTCATTGTCTGCAGTGTTCTCATTAATAATTGTGAAAGCCCTAGGGTGCCTCCAGTACCTACTTTCCAGTGGTCTGTCCATTCGTGAGCCAGTCATATCTCCTTCCTGTCCTCCTGATGCTATGTTATCTATGGAGACTGTTTTGCAACTATTTTGATTGGGGTGATGCCGGTAATTATACAGGCTGCATTATATGAAATGGTTTTGTAACCTTTGACCATCCTTATAGCAATTTTGATTGGGGTAATGCCGACAATTATGCAGGCTGCATTATATGAAATGGTTTTGTAACCTTTGACCATCCTTATAGCAAATATTCGTTGCACCCTTTCTAATTTTTTAATATTTTTCTTAAGTCTTAACGCATCAATTCATATGGGAACAGCGTACAGAACCATTGGCAGGAACGCTCCAGTGTATATGATTTTCAGAAAGTCATGACTAAGTCCCCAGTGGACCTTTGCTGCTTTGGAAAGTATATTTATTGTCTGCAGACTTTTTTTACTAACGTAATCAATATGGTCATTCCAGCTCCATTTTTTATCTAGAATAACTCCTAGGTATTTCATTGACTTCACACTTTCAAGAGTGTCTATGGTGGCTCTGCAGTTACAGTCCATCGCCAAAAGAAATTTTGATGGGCAAATGGAAGTAATTTCATCTAAGTGTATTATATCTTCTCTTAAGTCTCCATCGTGTGGCAAGTATAGGCTAGCAGCAAAGAATTTAAAAGGCCGGAGTGGAACTTTCTGTTAGAACTCTGTCTTCCGAAGAGACTTGGCTCAGGAGTTGCACGTCAATATAATTATTTGTGAATATGACTGCGGCTCTTATTCTTCCACTTCCTTGATAGATGAGGTTATAGTGAGACGGAAAGCCGGCTACTTTACTGTCTATAGTGTAGGATTCACATACACACACACACACCACACACACACACCACACACCACACACACACCACACCACACACACACACCACACACACACACACACACACACACACACACACAAACACACACCCACACACCACACACACACACCACACCACACACACACACAGAGGAAGAGTCAGACACAGACACAGAGAATACCAGAGGAAGTCACGCAGGACAACGCAATTGATTTAATAAGAAATCAAAATTCCGAGCTGTTTGGAAACGATAGTGTCATGACCGTAAAAACAATAATTGTGAATAGAAGGAACAAAGATTTTCGCAGCATGGTGATAGAAGTCGACCATCTGTTAAGAAAAAAGATTTTGGAGAATGGGCTCAAAATTGGTTGGAGGATCTGTCGGGTGGAAGACTACATCTATGTAAGACGTTGCTACCAGTGCAATAAATATCATGGAGGGAAATGTAACAACAGAACTATTTGCTCGATATGCTCCCAGAACCATAAGCTGTCGGAATGTACAGTAAAGGACCCCTCGGGGTACAAATGTTCCAACTGTTCAGAGCATAATTCCAAAAACCAATCAAAATCACAGATACCGACTAACCACACTATGTTTTCTAAGAACTGTCCCTGTTACCAAACTTGCTTTGAACGGATTCGCTCCTCAATCAATTATGATGGTGTTGAATCATAAACAGCTTCGTGTAAAGTATGGTGAGATTAAAGTGATGCAGCTGAACATGCAGAAGTCTAAAGCGGCAACTTCAAATAGCGTCGACTTAATGAATCGACTTGGAATTGATGTGGCACTATTGCAGGAACCATACTCTTACAAATTAAAAGTCCGGAATTTTCCAAACCATTGGAAAGTCATTCAAAGGCTTCAGGAAACCATCAGAACAGCTATTATTGTCAGGAACATCAACCTGGACGTGGGTATGTATGCGCAAATCTCAAATAGTGATATGGTGTTTGTTGAAGTGAAACTAGGGGGAAAAAAATGTTTAGAAATTATAAGTGCGTACTTTGGAGATAAAGATGACATAACAGAAAATATCAATAACTTGGAAACTGCTTTAGCATTATTGAAACTCAATAAAATTACAGATGATCTAATAGGTGTGGATGGCGACGCCCGATCAAAATCATGGTTCGATAAACTAACAAATAACAGAGGGCGAGTACTCGAAAATTTTATATCAGCCAATTTGCTATATATTTTGAATGAAGATGATGGGAAAGCAACTTTTAAATCGAAAACCGGCAGCAGCAACATAGACCTTACCTTGTGCACTTCAAAATTATAAAATAAAATCAAAAACTGGTCCTGCGGAAAAGAAGAGAGTGCCTCAGATCACGAAGTCCTGACTTACACGATTGTTACAGGCTATAAGAATACCACAACAAATAAAGATACAAATATTTGTCGCTACAAAATAAAGTTGGCTGACTGGCGCAAATTTTAGAGCACTCTTAAAGAGTCCATGAACGCTATTTGTCAACAATGGAGTGGAATGGCGAAAGAAGAGTTATCAGATAATAACATAGCAGAAACATTACGTACCCTTCCCAATCCAAATGAGGCAATACAGCAAGTGACAGAGGCAATCAGTTGTGCTTGTGATCAAGCAATACCGCGTTATACAGCAGACACCAGTAGAGGTAGGTGATCGGTACCTTGGTGGACAGATGAATTACCAAATATGAGGAGAAGAGTGAGACATCTGAGGAAAAAATATCAACAAACAAGAAACCAGGAGGTAAGAGAAATAAGAAAAAACGAATATTACAGTCTGAAAAATATATATACAACCTCAATAGAACACTCAAAACGAGAATCCTGGAAAAATTATTGTACTGCCACCAACTCTTCAAATGTATGGACCGTAGTCTACAAAGCAGCTGCGGGAAAATAATGCCAACAACGGTCTTCTCCTCTATAAGACGTGCTAACGGTGCATTCACCAACGATTTGGCGGAAACCATTACCGAATTTATTAACAAATTCATGCCAGAAGATAGAGAATCACATCAAGAAAAAATGAAACAAAAAATTGAAATAGACAGTTATAGAGGCTCTCCCGATGATATGCTCTTTACAACTCAAGAAATTAAAAACGCACTAAACGAATTTAAAGAACACAAAGCCCCTGGAATAGATGGACACACTAAGAGTGTTTTACAAAGGTTCTTGAACATGTTCCCCAACACTTTTACAACAATTTATAATTGTTGTCTAATAAAAGGATGTTTCCCTGATATTTGGAAAAAGTCTAAGGTAATACTTATAGCTAAATCGGGAAAAGAAGATAAAGAAGATCTGTCAAAATATCGACCGATTAGTCTCTTGCCTTTAGCTGGTAAACTGTTAGAAAAATTACTGATTAACAGAATTTTATTTTGGCTGAATAAAAGAAAAGTTATTTCTAACAATCAATATGGTTTCACACCGCAGAGAGGGACGTGGACGAATTGACAGCCATTAAAGGAAAAGTAGATAAAGGACTCTGCGAGAAGAAGCAGGTGCTGATCATTTCAATGGACATAGCTGGAGCCTTTGATTCAGCAAACTGGTATTCTATACTAAATCAATTAATTTCATATGACTGTCCTAGGAATTTATTTATGCTTGCAAAGAATTACTTCGAAAATAGAGCTGCCACTCTAGAAATTAATAATACATCGGTAACTCGCTCAACTCACCAAGGCTGTCCGCAGGGATCATGCAGCGGTCCGGGGTACTGGAAAATTTTATGCAACTCCATATGAGACATCGAGTTTCCTCCAGATGTAGACGTATATGCGTTTGCAGATGACCTCATTTTTGTAATAACAGCAAAATCGGAAGATATTCTAAACTTCAGAGGAAATGATTGCATGTACCTGATAGGTACAAAGGTAAAATTAGAATTCAATGCAGAAAAATCAAAAATTTTTCACATAAGAAAGCGTAGGCAAAGGAAAGAAATCAATATATATATTTCAGGATCACTAATTCCAGTCGTAAACGAGATGAAACTGTTAGGCCTATGGTTAGACCAAAAGTGGAATTGGAATACACAGATAAAACGAATATGTAAGAAGGCATCTCAGCTTATATACGCATTAGCAAAGTCAGCGAAAGTGTACTGGGGATTAGGAAATGGAGCGATGGAAATTATATATCGAGGCGCAATACTACCTATCATGACTTACGGAGCGCCAGTGTGGTCAGGTGCACTAAAATCAAAACAAAATGTTCTACAAATCAGAAACATCCAAAGAAAGATAGCCCTAAGAATAATACGAGGTTTTAGAACCATATCTTACCAAGCAGCAATGGTGATGGCGAACACGATCCCAATAGATATAAAAATAAAAGAGATTGACAATGTATATCACGCAATCAAGAGTAGTGTAGACATCAGATCCCGCTATACCAGCCAAACGTTGATATCACGTATGGGGAATGGCCCCATCCTGCTGAAATGGAAAATACCGTAGGCGAAGACATAAGAAATCCTGATTACAAAATATACACCGATGGAAGTCGTATAGAGAACTCGGTGGGCTGCACAGTAGCTATCTATAAAGCAGGCCAAGTTGTAAAAAAAAATTCTTGAGAAATTAGCATCCTGGTGTTCAAACAACCAGGCTAAACTCCAGGCTATTGATGTAGGTCTGCACTGGTTGTTAAAACAGGATTCACATGACTGCAAAACAGCAGTTTTAAGGACGGATAGTTCAGTGGCACTAGCAGCAATAAGAGACCACAAAAATCATAACTCTACTGTTGAAAGCATTAGAAACAGCTTGTGGAAATTAAGAAAACTACATCGGTGGAGTATTTCAATCTTATGGGTTAAAGCACATGCTGGACAGGAAGGAAATGAAAGAGCGGATGAATTAGCAAAAAAAGCAGCACAAGATGAAACAATAAAAACAGTATACATCAAAGTACCATTGACGTATATTAGGAGGCAGGAAAACAATAAAAGCAGGGACAAATGGAACAATTTGTGGGTCAATGCAACAGAAGGAGTAGTAACAAAATACATACTTCAACAGTGTATATACAAGAAATAAAATTGAACTGAATCACACGTACAAAACTACCATGGTACTAACCGGCCACGGTAGAAACAGGTCGTATTAGTACAGATTTGGGCATATCGACTCGCCCTACTGTCCGTGCATGGAAGGAGAGCAGACCTTTGAACACCTCGTATTCAACTGCGCAACCTGGGAAAATCATAAACAACGGTTCAAAACGAAAATTATCCTACAAGGAGGAGCATGGCCGGAAGAAAAAGAACACCTGATCACCAAATATAGCAGAGGCTTCTTCACTTTTATAAATAATCTACCTATTAGAGAATTGGAACTTATATAAATATTGTAAAATAAACATTGTTAGTTAAAATTAAATATTAAAAAATGTAAATTAATATATTATAATTCTAATGTAGTGCAATCAGTTATTATGTGGTATTTACTCATTGTAGGGTAAAAATCTAATGAAATGGTCTCCACATATAAAAATTTTAATGATATAAACAAGGCGTTTCGAACACGTAGTGTTCTTCCTCAGGCATTAACTAAAAAATACAATGACACCAGAGAGTTATCTATAGTACAAAGTAAATAAGTACAAAAATTAATATAAAATAAAATACGAGAAAGTCAGAAAGTACGAACCTAAGGATGAGTGCCTCTGAATAAGACTGACTGGTAATGGAATGGACATGGGTGGGGGTATAGGGTACATCTGTTTCTTATTAGAAGGCAGGTACATTTTTCTTTTTTCTCTTAAAAGTTAGAGCTGAGCCTTTACATTTTCTTTTAGACTAAGTGTAGGAAACATATTGAAAAAATAACACACAGAGCTATAACGAAATATAAACCAAATATATGTATAAGGAGAACCATAGCCAAAAACAATGGATATTCCACGAGCTTAATTAACAAACTAATTAGAAGGAAAGAAAGAAATAAAATAGTCAGCCAGGCATTCCCCCCAATCAGCTCCTCTACAAAAGTCACACAAACCTGGGTGGTGATCCCATACATTGGTGATCCATCCTTAAGAATAGCCAAATTATTACAAAAATATGGCTTAAAGGTTGCTTACAGAAACTCAGGTGACTTAAAGTCCCTGTTATCTTTAAAATCAGTTCAAGAACCCCTTTCTTTTTCTGGTATATATAAATTGTCATGTGCTAATTTCCCTGCACATTATATAGGGATGACAATAACGTCATTCACCAAAAGAATAAAAGAACATATCCAAGAAGTAAAACAGAAAACCAAATCCCCCAACAATAAACAATTTATGTCCCATTTTGCCAAACATTTAGTCACCACTAACCACCAATTTTTCCCAGACAAAAATATACAAATACTACACAGAAACAATAAATTCCGGGAAATAACTATTTTAGAAGGCTATGAAATCAACAAACTAGTGCGCGATAATTCTTCTACTTGCCTCAATGAGCAAATTCCCAAATGTACAACTTTTCTTAATTTATTTATATAAAAATAAACAAAAAAAAAAGTTCTACTTTCTCCTTATACATATATTTGGTTTATATTTCGTTATAGCTCTGTGTGTTATTTTTTGCTTTACTGTAAGTAAAGAATAGTGATCGTGAAAAAATTCGATCTCGAGATTTTGACGGAATTACATGTTTTGAGGTCCCAGAAGTCGTTTTATGAAGTTTTTACGATGATGTCTGTGTGTGTGTGGGTGGGTGCGTGTGTTAGCATTGCTTGTTACCACGCTACGGTCCAGAATCTTTCATGGATCAAGTTGATATTTTACACAAAAATGGGCCTCATAAGGAAGAAGATCCCTATTGTTTGCGAAGAATTGTGCATGATGGGAAAGTCACTTTTTTTCCCAAAAACCGTTTTTTTTTAAAACATTTATTTCTCCTAAACTGATAACACTAGAGTTTTGAAATTTTGACATTATCTTTGAGGTTTCAAATGCAACAAACGAAAAATATATTCAGAATTTTAAAACAACAGGACATATTTTTTTTTCAATAAAATGTAAAAATTTTGACTTATAATTCAATCTCAAACCTTGTGAGAGCAATACAAGCCATACTGTTTGATGGATCAAAATGAAACTATGCCTAAAAATAGAACATTATGTGGAGAATGAGTTGAGATATTTTTTTCTAAAATTACATTCGCTAATGGGGCGTTACAGTACGATTTGTGTTTTCAGAAAATGTTTTTTTGACGCTAAACGGCTCGTGAAAAAATAATGAAAATTTGACCAAGCATGGAACAAAAAATTAGCAATTAAAAAAAAATCATGGTGTTTCAATTATGGGAAAGAGCAATAACGCTAGAAAAACTGTTTGTTTATCTTAGACTAAGAGATCACCTGCTATACTTGTCGAATTTTTTATATTTTTTTTCATTGTTTACATTGAATTAGAAATTTTTTGAGCGAATCCACTGAGATAAAATTGATTTTATAAAGGAACAGTTTAAAATGTTTAAAGACGTATATCAGATGTAAGAGGAATAATATTGTGCAGGTAAATGATAACACTCACTCAGAAAAAATTCGTATATGTATATGTTATTTGCTAAAGGGGAAGGAAAAGGATCTTTTTAAATACTTAGAAGACATAATAATATAATAATTCTATAAAAAACCAAAAATGTAAAAGATAATTCAAAATTGAAATCTTTCGTTTAGAGATTAATAAATGTAATTATCGTACATCTTTAACTATAAATTATCTTAAAACAACATTTTTTCTTCGCTGTTTATGATGTTTTTCAGAGGGAAAAAGGGTATTTTCCTGTTTATATTTGAAACTTTTACTTTAATATTCAATGTAGAAGGATGTCAAGTAAAGGATGTAAGAAATCCACTGGCTATTTGAACAAAAGCCATGTTCTCTTGTAGGAGAATATTTCGTATCAAGAAATGTTCACTTTGGTTTTTCAAAAATGTTATTACTGCTGTAGTTATACTAATGAAACTATTTGCATCAGCTGTGTGATGTACAAAAATAAAAGCTTATGTATTGATATGTTCTTCAATCACTATCTGTACTACCTCAGGAATGAAAGACTAATAATCAAATGCCATTTAGATGTTTACGTTGAAATGAGACGTTATGTGTTATATACTCAAGAAATTTGATATTAAGTTACTTATAGTAAAGTTGATTGTAGGCCACTCCAGATTTACCAATATGTTTCCTACACTTAGTCTAAAAGAAAATGTAAAGGCTCAGCTCTAACTTTTAGTCTTATTCAGAGGCACTCATCCTTAGGTTCGTACTTTCTGACTTACTCGTATTTTATTTTATATTATTTTTTGTACTTATTTACTTTGTACTAAAGATAACTCTCTGGTGTCATTGTATTTTTTAGTTAATGCCTGAGGAAGAGCACTACGTGTTCGAAACGCCTTGTTTATATAATTAAAATTTTTATATGTGGAGACCATTTCATTAGATTTTTACTCTACATTGATATATTTTAATATTGTATATGTGTATATATGTATGTATGTGGGTATATATATATATATATATATATATATATAAAAAGATTTCACATAAACACGTGAAACAACAATCAATGATCAAACCACAATAAGAAATGGGAAAACAAGACTAAGATCTTTCAACCGTAACAAGCGGTCTTCGTCAGAGTCAAAAACCCAACTGAACACTAGATGCAGAAAACATCTGGTGAGGAGTTGAGAAGAGTGGGAGGGAAGAGTGGTATTTTAAAAGGGTGAAAGCACAGGAAAGGACTAATGTCCAGAAAAGGATGTTTGGGGAAAGAAAGGAGTACAGTAAGAAAAAGTAAAAAACTATCCGCTAGCTGTCAACCCTCTTTGAAGAGGCTATTGCCCTCGTGACGAAAGTATCAAGTTTGAAGAGACCGTTACTAATGTTTATAATATTAGATCTATTAAATTTAATTAGAGACGATTCAATAATATTTCTTAACAACATTGATTTTTCATAGGTAATAAATTTAGCTCCTGTCCAATCAATATGATGATTTTCATTTTTTATATGCAAGAATAAGGCACTACTGTTTTCCTGTCTACTTACGTTATATTGGTGTTGTTTTACACGTGTCTTTAATGATTTACCAGTTTGACCAATATAAATTTTATGGCAATTTTTGCACGGAATTTTATAAATACCAGCGGACTCCAATTCGCTTGGAGAGTTTTTTATTAACATATTACCCACGTTATTACGATTAGAAAACACTATATTAAAATCAAGTTGTTTGGCTAATCTTGGAAGGGGGTCCAATGATTCGTGGTATGGCAAAACTATAGAATTTGATAATAAAAGGGGCTCTTTTGAAGTATTAGAGAAAGTTTTTTTAGCACCCTTCAAAGCTAAATCGATATAAGAAGAGGGGTATTTTAATGAAAGGGCAATTGACCTAATGTTATTAATCTCTTCATTAAGAAATTCAGGAGAGGAAACTCTTAAAGCTCTCAAAAACATATTTCTAAAAACAGAAATTTTAACATTTTTTGGATGCGATGAATAAAAGTGAACGTATGCAGGTACATTCGTAGGTTTTCTATATACACTAAAGCGTAACTCATTAGGTAACCTATGGATCAGGACATCTAAGAAGGGCAAATTACCACTTATTTCTTCTTCCATTGTGAATTTGATTGTCGGCACTAATGAATTCAATTTTGTTAGGAAATCAACTTTATTTAAAGATTTGGGACAAATGCAAAGAATATCGTCAACATATCTATACCATTTAACATTTTTGGGCAAAATTGAGCTTAACATTTTACTCTCAAAAAACTCCATATATAAATTACTTAGGAGGGGGGGATAAACAGTTACCCATAGCAAGACCAAATTTTTGTATATAATAATTATTTTCAAATTGAAAATGACAATCTACCACACATAACTTAATTAACTCTATTATAGTGGTAGATGGAAGGGGAAGGGAATAATTAATTAATTCTTCCTGGAGTAAGCTCAACAGATCAGTTACAGGTACATTCGTAAAAAGAGACTTCACATCGAAACTGATTAATCTATAATTTTTGTTCATGTTGACGCTTTTTAATTTTTTAATTAAATCGACATTGTTTTTTATATGGCTGCCTGAAATTTTTCCAATTAAGGGGCTTAAAATACTTACTAACCATTTGGACAAGCCATATGATGCCGAACCAACCGAACTCACAATTAAACGTATTGGGTAATTATCTTTATGTGTCTTGATCAACCCGTACATATATGGCAAAGAAGGGGATTTTGATATAAATTTAGTAATAAGTTCGGGTTGATTTTTTAAGATAGTTTTAATTTTTTTATTAAATGAACTATTGACTCTTTCCAAAGGATTAGACCTTAACTTTGTATACACATTTTCATCATTTAGCATATTCTCTATTTTATCGACGTAATCTTTTTTATTTAATATTACTGTTACTTTAGATTTATCGGCTTTAGTGATTTTTATAGTATTATCTTTTTTAAGCTTAGAATAAGCCTCGATAAAACGTCTAGGAACGCTAACAACATCAGTTTTTTCTGAAAGACCGTATACCATTCCTTTTAACCTTTTAAAATATTTAAATTATCGATATCTACATTATTTAATTTTTCAGCTTTACAAAAACCCTTAGCCACCTGAACATAATTTAAATTGTTACTTTTAGGAACAAAATTTAAACCATACCCTAATGCTGCTACTGCATTATTATCTAATATTCTGTCGGATAAATTAAGAACTAATTTTTTATTTTTATTTTTATTCCACGGGCTATTGTCAATTAAGCTCTGAAGTTTTTTATTATGTACTTTAGAAAAATTTTTACATACCTTTCTAAGTTGCCAATAAATATAATCAAATACTACTTTCCTACAATCGGAAGGGATGAGCTGATTAAGATGACTTTTGTTACGCACTGAATCACCGAAGGCTAATTTCACATCACTCCGGCACAAATAAATATGTTTTTTTAGCAACAAAGAATGAAAATTATCAAAAGGGCCTTCACAAATATTTAGCAAACATTTAGGAATAAGAGATTTAGGTATTACCTTTTCACTACAACAATTATTTAAAAATTTTAATTTTAGTTTTATTTTATGGGCCTTTGTCAAGCTAGACAAACAATTTTTCACTACAGGGACAAAGCAAGGAAAAAGATGACAGAAATAGGAGTAGGTATGACTCAGAAATAGGAGTAGGTATGACTCTGAAATAGGAGTTGGGTTTTTGACTCTGACGAAGACCGCTTGTTACGGTTGAAAGATCTTAGTCTTGTTTTCCCATTTCTTATTGTGGTTTGATCATTGATTGTTGTTTCACGTGTTTATGTGAAATCTTTTTATCGATGAATACCATGTGCGATACCTACTCCTATCTAATATTATAAACATTAGTAACGGTCTCTTCAAACTTTATACTTTCGTCACGAGGGCAATAGCCTCTTCAAAGAGGGTTGACAGCTAGCGGATAGTTTTTTACTTTTTCTTACTGTACTCCTTTGTTTCCCCAAACATCCCTTTCTGGACATTAGTCCTTTCCTGTGCTTTCACCCTTTTAAAATACCCTTCTTCCCTCCCACTCTTCTCAACTCCTCACCAGATGTTTTCTGCATCTAGTGTTCAGTTGGGTTTTTGACTCTGACGAAGACCGCTTGTTACGGTTGAAAGATCTTAGTTTTGTTTTCCCATTTCTTATTGTGGTTTGATCATATATATATATATAATGAGTGTGTATGTGTATATATATATATATTATTAATTGAATATATTATAAGGACTTGTATATCATATAAAACGACACTATATAATGTCAATCAATATGGGATCAGGTTAAAGGAAAATAAAATCCCTCATGGTAGGGTTACTACCCGTGAGGAAAAAATAAAAAAAACACATACACACATACACCACACACACACACACACACACACACACACTGCCAGAGGCACATACAAAAACACACACACACACACACCTAAAGGAACAGACATATACATACATAAATACGAACGGGCACACATACACATAATCACAGTAACTCACATACACACACACACACACACACACACACACACTCCCTCAAATGCACACATACACAAACACAAATACTACATCTGTATAGAGGCAGAAAGAGATACAATGAGGTGCCTCAGGAAAATGGAGTCAGTGAATAGTCTGAAGTATCTGGGTGTGACATTTGACAGAAGGTTGACATGGAGCCTACATGTAAAACAAGTGGCAGGGAAAAGCTGGCAGTTCGTGAATGCCCTTTAGAGATCAGCCAGAGTCTATTGGGGCCTGTCAAGTTCAGCTCTAAGTATTATATATCATGGTGCTTTTATACCAATGTTACTATATGCGGTACCTGTATGGTTTATGGCACTACGAAGGAAGTGCAATAGGAAACACCTGGAAAAGGTTCAGAGACTTTTTGCTATAAGGTTAATCAAAGGATATCGAACTATATCATATGATGCTGCTTGCATAATTGCAGGCATACCACCTATCTGTTTAAAGGCACAAGAGAATAATCTTATTGCGAGGATTAAGAGAAGTGAACAAGCAGAAGGCATTGATGGCACCAAACTTGACAGGCCAGTGCACTTCTCGCTTTGGCCTCATCCAGGAAAGGGAAAAGGGATTCATTTTGGAAAAGCAGAAGCAGCGAAATTTAACATCTATACAGATGGCAGTAAAGATAGTGATAAAGTTGGCTGTGCATTTGTAGTTTATGAGAATAATAGATTACTGTATGAAGAAGGGTATTCCCTCGACAGTATACGAGTATGCACAAACAATCAAGCTGAGCAGCTGGCAATACTGAAGGCAGTGGAGTGGGCTCTTAAAAACCTGGCAGGGGTCGTAGGGGTTAAAATTCTAACTGACAGCCAGGTTGCGATGGACTCCTTGCAGAACTGGAAGAACCATCTACCCTTAATAGAAGCAATTAGGAAGGACATATATCTGCAATCAATGGTCAGTTTCAATTTTTCCTGGGTTCAGGCCCATGTAGGAATTGAAGGAAATGAACGGGCAGACAAACTGGCTAAACAATCTGCAAGGAGGAGAAGCGGAGATATAGAATATAAAAAATTCCCCTACTCAGTATTGTTGAACTGGGCACGTGAAAAGACGTATCACGAGTGGGAGGCCATTTGGAACTGTTCTCCAGTAGGCACACATACAAGGCAGTATTTACCATCTCGAAGAATACGATATAGGATGACATATATCGGCATTAATTACAAGATAACCCAAGTGCTGTCAGGACATAGGAAAATGTTATCATACCTGTTTTGATTCATTACCATACACCAAAGCCTTTCGACCATAATATGGAACAAAGCAGAGCAGATCGATGTTTTTTACGTGGTGCCCTTTAGCCACACCGCGGAGCGCAGGCGAAGCGACAAAAAGGGCCACTCCCCCAGCAATCCCCGGCGTGCCCAAGGTGGACCTCGCGGAGGCGGGCATCCACGACAGACATCACACAACATAAAAACAAAACAAAACAAAAAACACTATAGTCAGGAAACCAGAAGAGCACTCACTAGGACGTCGGAGCAGGAAATCTTGCATTCTTTAGTCTTCCAATATCGTACACAAACTCCTTGAAGGCGGCAGCACACCTACCCTTGAAAGCCTGAGAGTACAACTGGGCGACGAAGTGACCAGTCTTAATTTCTAGAAGAAACCTAGGCCCTGCAAACCTACTACATTCCTCTAGAACATGCGCTATGGTCTCAGGAGCTCCCCCGCATGGGCAGGTGGGATCTTCAGCCCTCTTGAACCGGTGGAGATAGCCCAAAAAATCCCCATGACCACTTACCACTTGGACCAACCAATGGTCAAACTCTGGGTCGCCTATGCGAAGTCTCATCGCCACAGACAGAAAAAACTTCGCAGTCCAGCGACCAGTGGAACCACCTGCCCACCGCTCCTGCCAACAATTCATCGCCCAGCGCTTTGCAAACACCAACCTCTCAGGCACACCTCCGGAATTATCCACCGGAATCCATCTTGTCTGATGCCCCTTCCCGATGGCATAACAATCAGAAATCAGCTTCACCTTGATATCTAGAGGCATCTGACCGGCAATAATTTGTAACGCCAGAGTAGGTGCAGTTCTGTACGCCTTGGTAGTCTGCAGTAAGGCCCTCCTTTGTGAGGACACGAGTAGACCTGAGGTGTGGGCCATCAGGCAGCGCCCCCACAACGAGGCACCATAACAAACAATTGAATTATATATGGCCATATATAAAACCTTGCATCTACCATAGCGTACCCCCCAGGTGGCTCTTGAGATACGACCAAAAGCCGCATACCGAGCTGCCGCCTTCGAAGTAGCATACTTAACGTGTTCCGTGAGATTAAGTCCTTCATGGATCAGGACGCCCAGGTATTTCACCTCTTTCACTAGTGCAACCTTCTGCCCCCGGACGTGAACCCTCGGGCCACAGTGTCTTTTGAATGATCCCTTTAACATAACCGCGCAGCATTTATCAATTGCGACATTCACCTTGGTGTATTGGCACCAATTGGAGACAATCTCCAGTGCACGGTTACCTTTGCTATTAAGTTGGACTCTAGAGTCACCCATTATTATAATGACGAGATCGTCAACGTATGCTATGGGTGTGAATTC
The DNA here is from genome assembly GCA_026182355.1 of Hermatobates lingyangjiaoensis. Taxonomy (NCBI): domain Eukaryota; kingdom Metazoa; phylum Arthropoda; class Insecta; order Hemiptera; family Hermatobatidae; genus Hermatobates; species Hermatobates lingyangjiaoensis. The sequence goes on from JAPFBL010001617.1 coordinate 6,535,061, forward strand.
TTCGCTTACCAGTTCCACCAACAAGGCCTCAAAGGCAAAGGACCATAGAACCGGACCAAGAACAGAGCCCTGCGGGCACCCTCTATTCACATCCCTAGACACTGCAGCCTTACCAAATCTCATAGTAACCCTTCTCTTCTCAAAGAAGGATTCGACCAGGCAGATGATGCCAGGGTCAACCTTAGCATCCCTGACCTCTCTTATTATTGCAGGCCTCCAGACATGATCGAAGGCGCCTCTTATATCTACGAATATACCCATGGCATACCTTCCGGGACCAGCAGACACAATACTGTATATCTCGAAAAGGGCATCATTCGTGGAGTACCCCGCCCTTGCCCCGAATTGGCGGCCCGTAGAAACAGCCTCCAGCCTGGAGGACAAAAAGGGGAGCATCAGGGCCTCCAACCCTTTGCCCATGCAGTTCAACAGGGTGACAGGTCTATAAGACGATGTCAGGACAGGGTCGCGGCTCCCACTCTTCATCAACATAATCACCTCCCCTAGCTTAAGAGCGTCGGGGAAATATCCAAAGTGATAACAGTCTTTAAAAATGTTCAAAAGAGTTGGCCCTATTAACTGGAGTGACTTTTTGAAGAAGATAGGGGCCAAACCGTCAGGCCCTGGGGCTTTAAAATTGCCTTGATGGACAAAAACCCGCCTGACATCGTCCAAACTCCAGGGGCACTTGCCCGGAAGGTCCATGGGCTCGTCACAAATCCGCCTGGTCACGGCCTGCGCCGGGGTCTCCGTCGATTGCACATCCGGGGGAAAGAAGGCGTCCACGAAGGCATTTAATCTGTCCACGCTGGCCACAAAGGTACCCCTGTCGGTCACAATCTCATTACCGATCTTCCTTAGGCCTATCTTATTCCCTACTAACTTATATGGAAGATCCCATAATTTGCTGGACTCTACAAACTTTTTCCAGGACTCCCTTTTCGCACGTCTTACAGCTTGCTTATATACTTTTTTAGCTTCCTGATAACCTCTAAATCTAGAGTTACGGACAGCTACATTTCTGGTCCTTTGGAACCTCCTGCGTAGAGTCGCAACAGCAGACCGCATCTTAGTAAGGACTGGTGACCACCAGGGGACCCTCTTACTTCGGGTCTTAAACACAAACCCGTTCGATAGTCTAGCGGATCGACGCATGATATCGACTAGGGCCTCAATTTTGAAATCAATATCATCCCTCCCCAAGGCCAATATTTCAAGAAGGATCCCAAAATCATTCACCTCATAAGCCAACGTGGAACAGAAACTCTCCCAAGATACGCCCCTGACCCTAAATCTTCCAGCCTCGATGACCGACTCTACTTTATTTGCTAAGCTTAAGGAGATCACATTATGGTCGCCCGCAACCACCGACTCCTCAACAGCCCACCGGGCCACCCTCTCGTGAATGCCCCAAGTAGCGGCAGAGATGTCAATCCACGAGGAGCCCGAATGGCCCACAAAAGTTGGCGGGGAGGCAGGATCATTAATAACGTAAAGGCCATGACTCACCAGCAACGAGAGAACACTCTCACCCTCAGTGCTGGAGACGCCAGGGCCCCATGCCACGTGACGAGCATTTATATCGGCCATCACCAGGATCTCCCTGCCACTAAGAGAAACCAAGGCTTCCTCCAGGGCCATCAGGGCCTCCGGCATGGGCATTGAATATTTCTTATAGAAGCTCAGCAAAACGAAGCTCAGGCCACAGCCTTCAACCAAGCACGCCGCAATATATTTGCCTGAGCACGCCAGCGTGCAACAGGACAATCGGTCATCAAGGCAGAAGACAGCCGCCTTAGGTTGGTCGGTATGCCCCACACACAAGCTACCCAGACGGCCCAAACCCAGGTCAGGGGAGTAATTCCAGGGTTCCTGCACCGCCACCAGAGATGCCCCTATCTCCGCAGCGAAGTCCAGGACCCCAGTTGTCGCAAACCGGGACTTGCCAACATTACATTGCAGAATATTAAATTTGGCCATAATCAATCTTCTGTTCATTAAGATTTGCTTCCCTCTTCCTAATGGGGCACAGCTTGTCAAACGCAGAGTGGCTCACATGGGGTAGTCTGGCCCTTTTACAATTGGCGCAACCCACCTTGTTCTTATCAGGGCAGGAATTAGAGGCATGGTCAAGGGCACAATGGCCACACACGTCCTCCGAACTCCTACACCTTGGCGCAGTGTGGCCAAACCCCATACACCTATAGCATTGGCTTAATTCTTTGAAAACCCTAGTAGGGCACTTTTGCCAGTTCAATCTTATGAACCCTCTGTTAACAATCTCGGGAAACTTCTCCTTCCTAACAGAACAAACAACAATTTGATTATTGCCCCCTTTCCCAGGAATTCTGAACAGCGGATTAACATCCCCGTCGGCAAGTCCCAGATCGCCATTTTCAGTCAAGACCTGATCCATGAAGTCACGGAAACACATATCCTTCAGAACATTCCTTACTTGTATCCTTGGAAGTCTCGGCAAGATGTTACTCACGGTGAAGCCGCCTCCCTTGGTCACGATCAACTCCTTTAGCTTTTCGGATTCTTCCCTCGATTCCGAAATAACAACTACCTTCTGGTCCCCAGACACCCTGATGGAATTGAACCTCGCGCCCACCTCATGAGGGTTAACTGTCTTCAGCAATTCCCCTTTACACTCTTCACCTGAGCAATTCTCTTTTGATACTACTAGTATGTTCTCTCTGGGCGCGAGAGACATCTCCCTGAGGGACCGCTTCCCATGGGTAATCTTAGTATTCTTAGGTGTCTTGCTGCTCTCATCGGGGGTCGGGTCCGGGGTAGACACTTTAACTAGCCTTTTCCTCCTCCTACCCCTTCTCGCTTGGAACCATCATCCGGTTCCTCCCCAGAAGGTATGGTGCCAAGGAACCTCGGCTGACCGTCGCGAGGCACCTGCCCAGGGGACGCCCGCCCAGGGGGATCCTTTATAGAACTAAGACCCAACTTCTCAGCATAAGTAGGTTTCCTTATGGGGGGATTTAACTTCTCCTCAACATAGGACCCCACACCTTTCATTTCGTTTCTTATAGTGGAGGTTACATGCTCCTTCAACTCCCCAAGGGCAGATTTAATAGCATCCCCGGGCCGGACATTCACGTTGTCAACCTCCTTTGTAGCCTGCTGCGAGGCCATCTCGCAAAGCCTATTTCCCGTAGCGACGATGTTTTCGCTGGAATTCGAGATGGCCTCTGCAATAGTCTTCTTTACCTCAAGGAGGGAAGACTCCACATAAGCAGCGACCTCACACTTCACCGTCCTCAACAGCTCTACCTTGAAATCCTCCAAGGATACGTCCATCTGTTCACGCATTTTCTTTATGAGGTTTTCCTCATAATCCAGAGGGAGAGCCCCACCTCTCACCTGCTCGAAGTTAGCCTTAACCGAGCCAATGAGTGCTCTCACTTCGTCGGTAGTCTTCAACAAATCTCTGCCCACCTGCTTCAGCTCCCCTACCGCAATTTCACTCGCCGGTTCATTCTGCTCCAACGAGCTAATGCTTCTGTTCAAATTACAGATGGACTTAAGGGCGCTGTCCAGGCGGCAGTAGATCCTACCAATATTAATGTCAAATTCCACTACCTGAGACAACACTCCATCTCCATCCGGGTCCTCGATGGCATCAGGTTTCCCCTTCTTTGAGGCACTCACCTTAGAGAGGCTCTCCCTCGGTCTCTTCTTCGTCTCCGACGTCCTTACGCACTCCAACATTTTTCCAAACAATATGTTCTCGTCCTCCACATCAGCTATATCCTCAGAGGAGCTTGAAATATCCACGGAAACATTAGAAATCGACTCTGTCCTTCGGGGGGTGAGGACGGGCGATTCCCTGCCTCCAGCCATTAGACTCCTATCAGCGGAGAATCTCTTACTAGTGGAGGGAGCAGATGTTGGCTTCCTCTCGGTACCCTGTCTTAAAAACTTCCCGTCGGGTCCTTTGGGTCTAGACGGCGGCTTCTTCCTCTCCAGGACACTAGAGGGGGAGACTTTCGAAGGTCCAATGTCAAAATCACCACCAGCCTGCTTCTTCTTTGGACTTCGATTTTCTCCACTAAAACCTTCGGACTTACGAGGAGACTTGCAACTCATCCTAGCAGACGTGGCTTGGTCTCCCGATAAAAATGGCGTTTATCCCAGCCCTGTAGCACCACCAGGAGCTGAGATATACACAAAAAAAGGAAAGTTCAAAGGGCAAACTAAAAATTTTTTGGAATGGGGGTGGGACCCAGAGGGTCCAGGAGTACTGGAAAGGATCAAGGAAGGTGTGGGACGAAAAAGGGACACGACCAAAGAAAAGAATAGTTGGATAGGAAGGTGCTAAAGGTCAAAACTCACTAGACACGTTTTGCGCACCACTGCACAACTTGGAAAAAATCAACAAAAAACAGCAAAAAATCGATAGCGGGGGTGCTCACAACAAGCACCGAAGATCCAGGAGTCGCCGATTCCCGGACCAGTTCCGCGCACGACGACAGACGGCACGCAACTAATGTTATCATACCTGCATCGGTTTAATCTAACAACGACAGACGCCTGCCCATGTGACAGAATTACACCTCAGACGATAGATCACCTACTATTGGACTGCTGTAGACTACAACAACCAAGAGCCCATCTTATGAAGACATACACAATATTAAAGGAAAGTGGCCCCCAGAAAAATCAAAACTTCTGGAAAAAGACATTTGGACTAATACATATCATTATATAAATAAAATGTTTGAAATTGTTTTAGATAATAACTAAATAGTTTTATGTCACATAACGTACTTTAAAATGTAATTATAAAATTAAATATAAGTTTGATGTGTTAATTTAAAAAAACAAAATTGAATATACTATTGTAATTAAAGTTCAAAAGAACATGTAATACTGTAAGTGGAGCATGTGCAATAAAGATATTTAAAAAAAAAAAACACACACAC